>CP137668.1:39398782-39639910 GCA_037976565.1 Mesocentrotus franciscanus | reverse complement strand
GATATTGTGGTCAGTGTTCTGGTTTAAAACATTCTTGATACTGGTACTTATTACTCAAGTACGTTACAGGTAGATAAACATGAATTTACTGTCTAGACTTGCATGTGCCCTTCCATTCTAACTTTGATAAAAACCTTGTGTTCAAATATAAACTTTTGTAGCCATATTTCTGTTACATTAGCAAGTGATGTTTATGATCCACGAAAGTGAGAGAAAAGATGATAGAATGGAATGGAAAAGGAAAATGAGGACACAGAAGAAACTGGGAACTTGTAAAGCTATGAACTTTTATCCAAGGAATTTTAGGCCGATTTAGGAACCACACATTCTTCTCCATTTTTATGTAATCAGACTGTCAAACTATTCTGTAAAATATAAAATTTGATCACAAGGCACCCCTTTGTCTGGTATTCAAGGTTTCATGATGCCATGGTACTTCCTCTGAAGTCTACTAATAGCATGATGACAAGAGGAAAAGAATGACTATTCTGTTTCAGACGATACAGACACATCTGGAAAAAATGCAGGATCTCTGTGACAAATATGGAATGCTGGAAAATTGATTGCTGTGTCAAATTTGATTTGCTTGTGGGCTGAGCTTATAACTCCACTTGCAAATTGTGTAGAACTTTAGCAGGAGCCCAGCAGTATTGCCTCTAGAAAATGAAAATAAATAAAAAGTAATCTCAGTTGCTTACATCAGATAGATTGCCTTTTTAGTCAGGGACATACTTTGGAAGAGATTTGATAAAGAAAAATATTGGGGAACATGCGCCTTTGTTTCTTAAACTGTGGAGGGGATATGATTAATGTAGGCATACACTGTAAGATAACATTGATGGAGATGATATTTAATTTAAGGTTAATATATACATGTGGTGTAGATTTAAATGAAGTAAAAGGATATATTTCTTTGTTAAGCTTTGTAGTTTGTACACATCAAATGTGATACAATGGAATGCTGCATATTTCAGATTGAAACAGCTCAAACTGAGTGTTTAGGTTTTTCAACTCTTGTCTTGTTTGGTCCTTCTGGTCTTTTACTATTCAAGGCTTGATTCCCCCAGTAATTCAAAAATTAGAAGCTTTCTAGATTGTCATGAATGGTTCATTTTTTTAAAGAATTGAATTACAATGATGATTCCCCCAAAGAAACAAAGTTTCTTGCTATTAAAACAGTACACATGCAAATATGTGTGTTTGCAACTACCTGTGCGAAATAAGCATATTGTCAATATTTTGTTATTACAACTTTTAGTACATATTTCACCTTGTAAGTGTTTTCTGAGCAAACAATTGCTCTCCAGTCATCCATTGTATATGGGGAAATTCTTTGTTGACTCTCCTGTATACCACTTTTATACTCCAAAGTTAAACCGAAACAAATTGTAAATATAAGAGTAGAGAGTAGAGACTAGAGAGCATATCACATGCATATCAAACTCTTGGTTTTGTAAAATGATCATTCAGTGGAGTTTTTGTTGCAAGACATACACAACCTGGTACGTCAGTTCAAATTGTTAATTCTTTATTTTTCCTTGATAGGCTGACATGTTTAGACTTGTCTTGTTAAAGATACTATGTCCCTTTTGCAGCCAACATCAAATTCTGTAGAACTTTGCAGGAATTATGAATATGTCATGTATGTCCTATCTGTGAAACTTAACCATTAGCAGTGTCCTACTATCCAAATTATGCAAGGAAATCTGTTTACCTTCTAGACTTCACTGTCAGACACTATTGAGTGACTGACTGACATCTTTTTTTTTCTTTGGTGATAACATATATAAAATGAGCTGTAACAGGTACAGTACATGAGCATTTGTCCACATCAATAACCCACTACTTGTAATGGCCAAAATTAAACTGATTGAATGTTTGTGCAGCATAAAACATACGACCATTGATTGATTGAATTTGATGTTGGCTGCAAAGGGATACACTACTAGTACACTACCTTTAAAGGCATTGTTTAACAATGTTAAATCTGAGATGCATGGCCCTACGTGTTATCAGTGTCTGCAATATGGTGTAATATTGAAGCCCTAAAAAAAAAATCGCACTTCAAAATGATCAAGAAGTGCCTCAAAAAAGTTAAAATCTTTGAGTGACCGGTTTTACCATACTCGTTTTCCCCAATAGACTGTAGTGTTATGAAAACCGTTAGGAAAACGCAAAATTTTGTTTCGATTTCCAATCATAAATATCTTGATAATCAGACAGGCGATCGGCTTGTAAAAGTCATGGGGTTCCTGACTATCATTGCAGCATGAGCTAAATCCAGGATTTTGTTTCAGAATCTGAGACAAAGTTACAGGATTCCTTTAAGCAATAGTAATGCTATAATCTGAAGGTTGTGTAGTAGGACTATATTATTTTCTGTTGTGTTTGGTATGAATAGGGTATTGCATTGGTATTCACTATTCAGTATTTTCACACTTTGCTTCACACTACTTCTGTAATTATCATTCATTTGTGAAGACAGATGAATAGATAATTTTCCTTAGAAAACTCTCTGGGGGAGTTTGTTTGAATGTGTAGGCAACTGGAAAGTTGTCAGCACATTCTCAACCTTTGTTTTCAATGAATAATGATTTCTGTCTTTTCTTTTTACTGGTAAATTTCTTTCAATTTACCCCTTGAAAGTAACTTGGAAAGGTGCATTATTGTCAGTGTATGAAAGATTATGTGGCAAGTTTGTTCCTGCTTGTACATTCCCACCCCACCCCCCTTGAATGAAAGCATCTGTGTAAGTTGTGTGGATGACGATGGTGTTACATGTATAAAAAATTACTATTTCTTACATGACTGCAAAGCCACTAAATATTTTGAGAGATTACATGTGAATGTGACAAGTTCAGCTAATTATCATTCATTATTATTATACATGTAGCTACCGTATTCAGGTATTGAAAATGCCGTTGTTATTGCATATAAGCGGAAAGAAAACAAGATAGTGATCCAATGTACCTGTCCTTACACACATATTATTCACCCGACCCCTCTCGCTCGCCTTCACTCCTTCGGCTAGATATACATTCAACTGGAAACTCATCAGATATTGCAAATTTCTCCCAAATTGGCTCATTCCTGTTCAATGACACTTGAGAGTACTTTTGAGTGAAAGAGCCCGTTTCACTCGTACGTGCTTCCCAATCTATTCTCTGCAATTCTAAGGGAGAATGAACCTTGTTTGTTCATATGCTCTATCATCACAAAATATTGTGTTTTAGTTCCTTCATAGGAAGTTTATTAGTACTGATCATCTTATGTATAGTATATTGAGTGGATATGGGTAAATTGACTTACTCACAAATTAGTTCCATGTTATGTCTTTTGTTATGAGGTTACAGTGGTGTGACTGGTGTCATTCTCCTTTAAATAAATTAAAGTAGCTTGAGGTGTAGCTTGAAAGAACATAATGATGAAGTTGACGTTGGTTGGTAATAATTTGTTGTGGCCAAAACAAATCACAAACAATAACAGAAATGGTTAACAAAATTTAATGTTTACACAGCCTATATTATCTCATGGAAGATTGCTATCATCATAACAGATGCTGCTCAAAGTGTGAACACACTGTATGTGCCATACATCTCCAATATTGGTTTCTCAGTAAATGGGTCACAACTGTTTTTTGTGGTTTTGTATTATTGCTAGTGTGAGGGAAAGGCAAGGTAAAAGATTTGTAGAAATTGAAAAGTAAAGGATTAAGGATAAATAGAGCAATATCCATGTTGAAGGGCAAAAATTGAAAAGAATATTAATATTTAGCTTAAGTGCGGTGCCTTTTATCACAGGTAATGAAGGATTCTTGCTAAGAATAGATGGAAATATGGCCCACGTTCAGGTGACAATAAATAGGCCTAGATATTTTAATAATGATAACAAAGACACTACCGCAAACAACAACAATAATAACAGTAACAAAAACAACAACAATATCAACAACACTAACAACAAGAACAACAAGAACAACAAGAACAACAACAAACCAGAAGAAGGACAATATGAGGTGCCATCATGCAAATCGAGGCAGGGAAAAAAATACACTGGAGCTCGGTAATTTGCCCCCGAAATGCCAAAAAGAGCCCCCAAAATTTGCATAGAGTTCAATGCAAAACAAATTACAGAGTGTTATTTTCAGCAAGCAAGCTTGAACAGTAGCCCCTGAAATGTTTAAAATATTTTTTTTCCTGAATCGAGGGCTTACATTAGTGAAAGGGGGTGGGGGGCTAACAAACACTTCTCTTACAAACAGATAACTTTTCATGTAATTTTTTTAAAATTTTCGATCATATATTCCCAAATACCTTCTTTGAAAACTCAAAGAATAGTTCTCATGTGTACTTAGAATAATAGTCAATTTTCTTATTTTCTTATTAATTTCTGATTTTCATTCTTACCTTTATCTCTTGCCTATTTGTTATTCATAACCTGCTTTCATTGTGTATATTCCGCTACATACATATTACATACTCCTTCTGCTTTATGTATTTTGCTTCCCACACTTCCTGTCTTACAAAAAAGGTAATATACAGTTCAACATTGATATGAGATTTAATGATATGAATACATTGAACCATTGTAGTACTGCTGTGATTGTTCACTGTTCATTGCACAAACCCTTTTCAACATATCATATTCCATTTTATTCACACTTTAAGATATGAACAATATTGTGATATTTCCTTGTTCATTTAGGTTTATAGTATTAACTGCTTTTTCGATTCATTGAACGACCATTATGGAAATGTACTTAGCATATTTGGACATGGTTAAGAGCTCTATTGTAATGGAACACGTATTATTCATGTATTGATTTTGAATTGAGTTAGAGCCTGAATGAAGCTGAATGCCAGAAATCAAGCGTGAAATAATCTGTTACCATATCAGATAATCACGGTACAACTCTGTAATGTAATGCTAAATCATAAGCCTACACATGTGTGCCTAGTGTGGTTGTACGTGAGAAAGTGGGATGAGCTGAGGATGATAGTTATCTGGATAGGGTACATCTTGATTACATCTCGTCTCCTAGGGAGTTCTACTCTTATTCTGTCCGCTATCACTTGATTCAAATCGGATTTGGATTTGAAATTTGATGCTCAAGGACTTTGATTGTTGTTTGAGTTGAATTGGACAGTGAAACCATCAGGTACATGTATGTTACTTGTAAGCCTATTTTTAAAATATAAAGTATAGTTAAATGAGGCACTCTATACTTGTGCTTTTATATACATTTATTATTCATCTGAGTTTTAATGGTTACTGATTTTGCAATTGAAACACATCTTCTGATATTGATAATTTTGAACCGGCAGCCATGCTAACTCATGTCTACCGGTATGTATCTTCAGAAGCTTTTTGTTGCATGCAAGAGAGTTTTCATGGGCTTCAAATCTTTGGGATAGTTCATTGAAAGTACACATACCTATAGTGTTTGTTTATTTTTATTTGTTTACTTTGTTGCAAAACGATGCAAATTTCATAGTTCTGCTACTGACAAATGTTCAATTCTTATATACATGCAGCCTATATACATGTCTATTCATTTGAGGTAAGACATCACAGAAAGATTATTGAAGGAAAAGATGGGCGTCAATTACTTTGCCATACAAAATGTTAAGTATATGTTATGCGATCTTTGACCAGCTCTTGTGGAAATGGACATTACTTACTGATTTCTCCTTCGAATATGTTGTCAGATAAGTGGTGTATGCAATATGCATGAATGCACTGTTTTCATCGTCCGAGTAGATTGATAAGATTTGTAGAATCACTGTGGTGTGTGTAGCAATCACATCTTCATTACGTTTTCATCTGTCTAGCGAGGGATAGGAAGGCGTCAACATTTGTTGGGAGGAAGAAGGGAGCCACATCTCAAGACATAATCAATTTCTAGTGGGAGCAAGAGAGAGAGAGAGAGAGAGAGAGAAAGAGAAAGAGAAAGAAAGAGAGATAGAAAGAGAGAGAGAGAGAGAGAAGGTAAAGAGAGATAGAAAGAGAGATAGAAAGAGAGAGAAAGAGAGAGAGAGAGAGAGAGAGAAAGAGAAAGGGAAAGAGAGATAGAAAGAGATAGAGAGAGAGAGAGGGAATGAGAATAACAGGGAGAGAAAAAGAGTATGAGCAAAAAGATTTCCAGTTTAATAAACAGAAGATGGGTATTATTACATTACATTTGTATATATACAATATAAACAGCAGTAGAGATATAAAGAGTATTTTGGTGAAGTTGAAATATTCTTCTTATGCGACAGATGCTTGTAATGCAATAAGGTTTTATCTCCAGTATCATGAAGAGCAGGGATTTTATATACACCGGTTGTCATTGGTTTCGCATTCGATATACATGTGTTGTACGTGCATCGGCTCAAGCACTGCAGATATGTTACAGTTGTAGTTCACAAAACTGGTGAAGAATGAAAGTGAAGACATGTAAGGTTGTAAGTAACTTGCTACAGAGGAGCATTTAAAACTATAAGTATAAATTGTTAGGAGATTTGTGTATAGTTAAAACCCAAAGGTAATCCATAGAAACTCCAATCAAACCTGTCTATTAAGGCCACCCCAGAGAAACACAAAATTGGTCTTTGTAGACAGGTGGCCTTTTAAGACAGGTTCTTCAACACATATCCTTTTAGAGGGAGGCAATATGGGTGATCACTATAGACAGGTGGTCTTTATAGAGAGGTGGCTACTATTAAAGACAGGTTTGACTGTATATCTGTGGATTTCGATAAAGAAATGTGGTGATAATTGAACGTGCTGCCTTCTGGATGTTCTTAATGATGATTGTTAGTTGGTGGATGTCTGTGAGCGCCACCATGTCATCATTTGTCCGATGAAATGTCTGCTTTCATCGTAGTGTCTGAAAATAGTCATGCTCTTTCTTTCAAAACATCTGTGCATCTGTTCCGCAAATGTTTTATCAATTTTCACTATAATTATAAAAGCATTGACATCATTGTGTGCCAGCATCAAAATTCTTAGGCCTATATGTATATTGTCTCTTTAGGTCTAGAAAGGTGTAATCTCTGTCCAAAAGTACGAGTTGATATCCTTTGGACAGATGATGTCATTGTGTCCACCATGCTACTTTTGTACATCAGCAATAAGATATCTTCCTCCTCTTCATGTTCATTTTTACCACCATCCATTATTGTCATCGTCATCGTCGTCGTCGTCGTCGTCATCGTCATCATCATTATCAACATTTTTATAATCATCATTTCATCATCATTGCTGTCATTATGATGATCATCAGCAACATCACTACCTTCATATATAATAATTTGTGTCATCAAGAATATGCAGCCTCCCTAATCAACTATCATATTTCTTGATGTCACTTTTAGCTTTTGTTGTCATACATTTCCAGGACTTCTGATATATGTTTTCATAATTTTGTTTTCTCAAAAATAAAAACAACTTTTTTACCACCAGAGCTCACATTACCTCCGAGTAGTGTTCACATTCATTAAATGTGTTTGTATCTAGTCGCAATTTGTTTGCATGTATCACGTGTAACATCATGACTACCATGTTAAAATCGAAACATTATTTTCGACATGTGTTTGCCGGCGATAAGGCCAGCGCCGCATACATAGGCCGCACTTTGACATTTCGTAGAGGAAAAAACAAACGGAACAAACAAAATTATCGTAATTTTCTTGTAGAAAATTATTTTTTCTACAAACTGATACCAAATTTATCAATATTCTTATAAAATTTACAGGAAAAAACTAAGTTTATTTAAAAAAGGATCCTAATTTATTCACACAAAGTCATCCTCTTCAACAATAGCATTCGCAATCTTTACTGTACTTCAAGAAATGGCTTTTGTCCAAAGTGAAGTACCTAGCAATTGAAGCAATTCATCCTTCGATATCCCTTACCAAAACCTCACTTCTCCTGAAGAGGGCCTATTATCTGAGGCACATAACTGGCTACTATCTACTTTGCATATCCTAAAGCTTAGGCTTTTATCCTTGACTTTAAAGCAACAGGCACTTACTTTAGTAGCTTTAAAAGTCTATATTTTCAGACTGATCTGTGATAGCTATAGAAAAGGAAAAGCACTGGCCAACTAAGAGGGAAGACTACCGTAAATCTCCGTGTATAAATTTGAAAGTCGGGGTGCGTCTTATACACGGGTACAAAAAAAAAAAAAAATTTTTTAAAGTTCGATTTGTGCCCCTCCACCTGGCGCTATGCCTGGCAATGTCTCCCAGCTCAGTAATCGGTGTGTTGACTCACCACTCGGAAACTAGAACAACACTCAAATTTGTCTGTCATCTTGGTTCGAAAGTAATCTTTCTAATAGATATGTACATGTAGTTTATAATAATTCCTCCAATTTTTCTTCTATTACACATGGCATACCACAAGGTCCTATCCTAGGTCCTCTACTGTTTTTTTATTTACATGATCTTACACATTCTTCTAAAAAACGACATTGTTCCTATTATTTGTGACAAGTTCCCACGCACAAATCGGCACCTTCAACTGCACCTCGCAGTTAAATGATTTTTTTTTTTTTTTAAATCTTAAAAAAAGGGGTGCGCCTTATACACAGAGATTTACGGTAGATATCCTCATGAGCCACTATGTTGACATCTTCTGAAGATATCAACCCTGCCTGTGCTTGTAGGATGATATACAAAGTTTTTTGTATAATTTCCCTTTCTGCTTTTATGTTCACTGCAAAAATATGAGTAACAGCCGCGGTATCGCATATTGGTTAATGTGGTGAATTAGCTGATTTTCTTTAGCAGCTATGTGACCCATCAAGTAATTTACTGTCATTCAAATAAATAGAAAAAATCAACACTTCAAGAAAGCTACTTGAGATTATCTTCTCAACTTATTTCAAGTGACTAAACTTGGAAGGAATGTTATATTGGAATATTCTACAGGGTTGATAAATTCAGATTTAAGATGTAAAAGCCCCCATCAGGGGTTGCAACAATAAACTTATCTCAAAATTTATCTGTAGCAGCAAGATGAGTTTATGAAAGTATGTGCAAAATTACAGATTACAAAAAATTGTGATTTTCTTTCAATGAGTGAAAATTGAAACCCTCATTTTGGACTCAATAAATGGGGTAAATAAATCACTGCCAGTTGCAAAATTCAAATTTAATAAGAGATTTTCAATCTTAATTTTTTTTACAACAAATTGGCCCTTTTACAAGTTTTAGATTTTCAGAGTTCAAATCCCTGCTACACCCTTTAAGGATGTGTTGTTCTGTGAAACAGCAACATGATGGTCTCTTAGCATAACAGCATGAGGACTATGCCTATGAATTGTCCATTTAGCATGATAAAAACCGCTTCAAGTCTGCATCTCCACTCCATTAGTTTGTAAGGCTCTTTATTTGTTCATATGAGAGTGAGTCTCAGATCGTTGGAACATTATCTTCCCATTTGCCCAGGCACTGCAGCTGTGTGCGAATTTAGAAAGGAAACTCAGGAATGCTTCAAGCATTATTATGAATCCATATTTCTCCGTTGTCAAGGTGACCTTCAGGAAATTCCATTAGAAGTTTCTTGTAATGATATAAAGACAATTCGAACATTACCATTGGCTGGTATTCTGTAATGATTCATACTTGCTTTTGATGAGCATTTTGGAAACAAAATTTATCACATGGTGTTTTGGGCATATGCTTATAGTGGATAAAGTTATATTTTATGGATAAAATTAATGTGAATATATAACTCGTCCGTCTGAAGCCAGAAGGGCATTAAGTCATGTTTTTAAAACACAGAATGAATGCCTATGTGGCTCCTAGCAAACAAAGCTACCGGTACGTGTTTTACTCTATTTCAATGTCCATCGATAACATTTGTGAACAATTTGTGTGAACTCTGTATGAAAATTTATCAATTTCAAGTGACTAAAAAGAAGCACCTTTTTCTTTCTATTTTTTAGAAGACATGCATTTGTCTTTTACATTTTTATTGTTGTTGTTGGAAATCAGAGTGTTTTTAGGCTGCGTGTATGGAAGTGAGAGCTGCTTTCATTTCTAGATGATGCTATAATGATTTATGGCCTTTATGGGGGTAATGATTTATGGGGGTGTGACCCTAATTAGTATGCTAATGATGGCTTGGTGTAAGTGTTTGCATGCTAATACCTAATCAAAGCATGACCCAAGGAATCACAAGGAAACCTGATCCAATTATTAGCGTACATGTAGAACCTGATGCCAATTTGCAAAGAGAAATTAGAAAAAATATGTTTTCAGACACTTCTTGAAAGCTGCGAGAGTATGGCATTTCCTTGATACAGGGGATAAGGAGTTCCATATATATATATATATATATATATATATATATATATATGTGTGTGTGTATATTTATATACAGTCATAAGCCATAAGTACAGTATGTGATAGTATACATGTAGCATACATGAATATCAGAATACTTATTTTTGTGTGTTTCATAATAATGTGCCCCCTATAACTCTTGTCAACTTGAGAACTATCTTAATTTTTTTCCTGATGAAAACAATCATTTAAAACTTTTCTCGTCATGTCCCTTATTTCTCTCTCACTTAGAAGTTTATTTGTTGTGTGTGTGTTTGTAACGCATGCAAACATTGCCTCCCATTCTACTTCCTAATTGTCTAATTATTTTAAAGCTGAAATTCTAGGATAATCCCAAATATTGAGATAATTACATCAATAGAAAGCTTTTAACCCCCAGAATAACACTAAATGGCGTTCAACCGACAAAACAAGTTCAGAATAGTTAATTTATGCGAGTAAACTCCACCAAAATCTCGAAGTCGGAAACCTGGAAATGCACGGAATTGCGGGTCCTCTATTCTTGACGTCACAACCGGGATCATGGGCTGAGTGAGAGTGAATGCCAATAATATGCCCACGTAACTAAATGCTATCCTGTCAGAGATTAGATTTTTCTTGTTACCGAGTTTGCGTCTTCATCAGCCCGCAGTTGCAATTAGCAGGATATTTGGTCGAGATAGTCATTCCAAGATATCTTGGGCTGGTTTGCAAACTATCCCGCTATTTGGCAAAATATCCCGCTAATTGTCCGGTGCATCTTCACCAGCCCGAAGACTCGCACTATGCGCGAACGCTTAGCAAAATATCTGGAGCTAATTTTTCAAGCTCGAGATTCATGAATCTCGAGCTGATGAAGACGCGATTTGTAACTTCGGGCTTATTTCCCAAATCAGAAATAGCGGGCTATTTGGCAATCTCGAGCTGATGAAGACACACCTATAGGGATGTGGAGGACAAATGAAGGTGATGACTTTATTTGCCTCTTAATTCTCTAAGGGCTCTTTGGTGATAATTGAATCTTATTCATACACTTTTAACTGTTTAAAGGTGAAGTTGAGTACTGGTCTTTTGATTTTGAAAATAAAGAAGAAGAAGAAGGAGAGGAAAAAGTAATTGTGTAGAGGGTTTTGAGAAGAATTGTGTTTTATCAGGCTTGGGAATCATCAAACTTTACAACACTGATTATGTATTGCCAAAATTCATAAACTTTGAAAAGCAACACAATACAGGTATGGGTGTATGGGACTACGCACTTATGGGACATTACAAATTGATTCAATGTTTCAAACTATTAGTTATTATATGTGGAATATGAGGGCATGTCAAGTACAATCTTTTTTGTTAAGTTGCTACTTGCTACTATTATATTCATCCATGTAGAAATATTAATGATACTAAAGATCATTAATTATTTTGCACCTTTACAGAACTGAAACTTCTCTTTATAGATCTGTTGTTGTGATCATGCTACATTCATCTATGTGATGGAGGTTTTTTAATTCCCCTGTGAACATGGGATTCTAGGAAATAAAAACTTGTTATGATACATACCTACATGTACTATGATTGGAAATTACTTTCTGTCCTTCGCTTGCATTTTAAAACTTAAAACAGAAAAAGAATAAAGAAATATTAATTGAATTGAATCTGTGCTAAGATTTTTACAGAGCAAGACTGTGTGTGGAAAATTATTTAAATAGAAAAAAGTCCCAAGCATTATTTTTGTTTCAGATTGGGATTGTATTTCATTTTCATTTTTGCACATGGCTGATCAAGTGTGTCAGAAATTCAGAGAAAAACAAGTTATCGTATATTAACTTATAATGTGAAACATGAAGGAGAAAAGCACAATGAACCTGTCTGTCGGTTTCCTGCCAAAGTGCCAAGTTTGATTTAATTCCTTATGAAAACCACTTATACACAGACATGAAAATGGCCTTCATTCGAGTCCATAATAGTACAACTTTGTTTGGAGTTTCGCACATAACCTTAAAGATATTACCAGGTATATCAAGACTTTGAATATGACAATAAATCAAAACTGAGTTCAAATTGGTACAAATATTACAATTATGTCAGTAGAAAATTTTTTTCCAGATAATTTGGAAAACATGTTTCAGACTCACAATATACACAATTATAGTATATGTGACACAAATTGTTCTGAATTTCCTGCCCGTTGTTAATTCCAAAGTATCTGTTATTTGAATATAAATAACAGATAACATAATATGCAAGGGTTTAGATGTATTACATTGTTTGGGAAATATCACTGACAGAGTAATATTTGTCTCCCATTTAACTCATTGTTTGAAACACATAAATGTTCTGCTGTTTAACCATGTTAAGAACTGAGAAAGATATAGTCTCTTTAACAAAAAGTTTAACAGGTTTAAAGGAGTGAATAAGATCTTGGGAAGGTGTGTTTTTTCTGGTTTAAACATCAATCATTTTGGAATTCAATGTCGTGACCTGGAGCGTTCTTGGAGAAGGATTTTAAGTTAGACAAGACCTTCAGATGGAAACCAGGTTTTGGGAGAGATGCCTGGTAACATCAATCAAGATATGACATTGTAACAATGGCCTAAAAATAGATGAAAGTGTCAAAATGAATGAAGAGAAAAGCAGAACTTGTTAAAGAGAGAGAGAAGGGGAATAGGGAGGAGGATGGGGAGGAGGAGAAGAGAGAAAGATGAATATAAACAGAGAGAGAGAGAGAGAGAGAGGGAGAGAGAGAGAAAGGGGGAAAAATAATTTTGAATGTACATGTAGATGTTTATCAAATGATGATTTTTTTTTTTCTTCTGAGATCCGGGTTAGTATTTCCTCATCAATATTTTCCACTGCTGTACAAAATGATTGCCAAATCCAAACAAGACTAGGGCTCTAAAAAATTATTTTAACACGATGTACACTGTAACTTGAAAGGTATTCTAACCATTCCGTCTTTTGCCCTGTAACAGTTGACACCCTTCCACTATGAAATTTTATTAGTTATATTTGTCCTGTTCTCTCATTATGCCTGTATTGTAGTACTCTTTTAAAAATATTTTTGTATAGATTTGTTGTTTCCTAATTAGCAAGTGCTAAACATTTGTTACAGACTTTTTGGCTATGTGAGGAGGCCTTTATGCTTGTATTGTATGTGGTAGTTTTTCATTGCATTTTGCATCACCTATAACTAATTAGCAAGAACTTGATATTTGTTTAGGATTTTTGGCCCCATTAAAGGAGACCTTTATACAGTATGTCTGCAACTCTGCATTCTTTTGTTAATGGACAATGTCTTTAATATGTTGTTATTGTGTAGTTTAATTGGTCCCATGTAGCTTTATACTTATGACGAGTGAAACGAAGTGGAATTTTGAGAACAATTACCAATGACAGCACAACGCCGAGCCAGAAACTTGAGAGAGCTCTCAGAGAGTGTAATTTTGGTTGAAGGGTTTCAGAATTTCGACATATGGGTATTGTTGCACCCTTTTATGCATGTTGTTAGATGTTGTTAGATGTTTTACCCTCTTTGGTCTACTTGGGTGTTAACAAGTAGGTGTCAAGCCTGGTGTTGTGTTTGCGTTGAATTCTTTGACATCTTCTCTGTGGCTCGGTGTTTGTCCTCAACACATTCTTGAAGTGGCTGAGCATACATGAGGTATAGATGAGAGGAAAGGGGGCAGTGGAGATTGAGAGAGGATAGAGAGGATGACTCTATCTCTCTCCCTCTACTTCCAAAGTTTATTTGAAGAGCTTTGAAAAGACACAGAAACACTGTGTTTGCATTGGCATGTCAAGTTATCTGCCTAAAAAAGTAACATAAATAAAGTAACAGGACTTTACAGATGATGGGTTGGTTTTTATAATCTTTCTATCGTTCCTCTACAGCATTTTTGCTGCTGTGTTAGTTGAATGAAGGATGCTAGGGGGTATTTAAAATGGAGAACTTTATTCATTCTTAGTGTTTTTTCCTCCGTCTTTTCCTGAAGTGTATAGTAGAAGTGAATGAAATGGATAGTTTTGTTGTGCAATCTGGTTGGCGTTTTGCTCTGAATCGACAGGGTGTCCTTATGTGGTTTGGGATGTCTGAAACCACATATGGGATTGTTTCTCTCCTTCCAGTCCTTTTACTAGATCTATGCTTTCCATTTCCACCTTTCTCCTTTTAAGGAGGTAGACTCGTTATTATTGTTTTATCACCCCATCATCACAGCTTTTGTCTGTTTTTGATTATTTCTGAGCATAACTCATGTCTTTATCTCTTATATCTTTATGATTTTTTGTATAGACTATTACATTGTACTAAGTTATATTCCTATTTTGAGTCACTTCATCCATGCTTTCTTCATCTCTCTTTTCTACACAATTGTGGCATCGTATCAATCTCTTTCCATTTTTGAAAGGGGCAAATTTAATGTTATGTAGGCATCTCAATCTGCTCTCTACCTTTCTCTCTCTCTCTCTCTCTCTTTCTCTCTCCAACCTCTTTCTCTTTCCATCTCCATCTCCTTATCTTTGGTTCTTTCACCACCCCTCTTGTTCCCTCCAATTCTTTCTTCACTTCCATTCTCAGTCACAGTATGTCATTTCCACTTAGTTGCTCTACTCAGCATGGTGTGGATACAGTGAGCTCTAAATATAGAAATCCAGCCTTATATGTTTGTGTTCCTAATCATTCTCCAGTCATAAATTTTTGTAATGCGATTTAGCCTCACAGGTCAATGAACCCCCAAGCGTGTGAGGCTAGAGAAACGATCCAATCATAGGTCTGTGCCAAAGGCTGATTTGCTT
Organism: Mesocentrotus franciscanus; assembly: GCA_037976565.1. NCBI lineage: Eukaryota > Metazoa > Echinodermata > Echinoidea > Camarodonta > Strongylocentrotidae > Mesocentrotus > Mesocentrotus franciscanus. The sequence continues at coordinate 39,624,806 of CP137668.1, read as the reverse complement.
GTTTTACAGTGCTAATTGAATACCAATTTACACTGCAGTATATTGAAATTCCTTGTCTTCAATGATACATGACTTGGGCAGCAGGACAATCAAGAAAAAGTAAATATTTATAGGGAATGAAATGTGAAAGACCATTCCTATCTGAAAAGGAAATGTCTGTTGAATGAATGAAGTTATAAAAACATTGTTTTGACAAATTAGAATGTAGGAATGGTAATTAATTTCCCAAAAGAATATTCCTTTTTTCACAGATAAACTTTTATGTTTTATTGTGAATTATTGTGAAACTTGACATTTGTCATAAATTTCATGATTGCTGTGGAATTGGCAACATTCACTTGTCTCATAACTTTTCTTCACTCAGATTTGTAATAAGTTACATTCTTACTTCAATAATATGAAACATCTCATTTGCTAATACATGTAGACACTTCTCATAAGTGCATTCTCACTTGTGCCACCTGGAATTCTCCTTATTTCCTGCTCTCTGCTTTGATCTTTTGAACCAGTGAATTTCATAAATATTACTAGTGACAGCAATATGAAGCACACATTTGTGCCACAATACTCCAGAGAATTCACATCAGATTTCCAAGGGATACTTCCCCTGAAAGCTGTAATAGAGAAAATGATTTCATGTGAATTTCCCTTGCATGAACTTTGTTACAGTTCATTATTGCAATATTCAAAATATGTGGTTAGGAAATATGGTACCATAATTGCAATGCTCTTATTATAGTGTTCCGACAATGTAAAGTTTGATTGTGAACTGGTGTATCTTTCATTCATTCATCATGAGCATTGTAATCAAGAGTTATTCAGATGAAATAGCCTGCCAACTTGATCAGAAATATGATTAGTTCCCCAGATATTCTGATGATCTGGGAGGGAGGGAGGGAGGGAGGGAGGGAGGGAGGGAGGGAGGGAGGGAGGGAGGGAGGGAGGAGGGAGGGAGGGGGAGAGAAGGGGAGGAGAAGAGAAGAAAAGGTGGCTTAATTGGCTGCAGATTTTATAAAGCCAATGAACTATGTGAATTATAATTTTACAAATCTCAAGTATTAAATGGATGTGTAAAATGTATATGCATATCTATTTTGTTTTGTTTTATATTCCTATCACATCACATTTTCTCCAACTTCTCTGATTTTACAATTTTGGGGGCTGATTTATCCTCTCCAACAGTTCAACTTAATTTTCAACCATGTATTTTTTTCTCTACATCTCACTCTCTTATTCTTAATATGATCTTTAATTCATTCTCTCCCATTGCTCTTGCAATAAATCATTTTTTTATGTGTCTATTTGTTTATTGTCTCTCTTTATCCCGTTTTTAGGAAAGCACTTGACTACTTGATCAAAAGAATAACTGGAAAATGAATTAAATCACAAGAGAGCGAGAAAATTTGATTGATCACAATAGCCTGCGTGCCTTAATATGATTGTTGAAATTATTTGTGAGCTAAATCATATGGGTCCTTTCATGCTTAATGATGCTGTATGCTTGAGTAGAAATATTTGCTCTGTAGACTGTACACTTCATACTGAAAATTTCCAGGAGTGCATGAGATATTTGATTTTTGCAAGGTTTTTTGAGTAGGTGTGTCCAGGGTTAGCATGTGTGTTTTGCTTTATAAGACCTGTATCAAATTGTTTGTTAATTTGATGAATGCTGGGATGAGGGTCAAATGAACTAAACTAAAGGGAATGTTGAATGAAACACTGAAAAGATGGCTTACTTTAATTTATCTGGAAATTTCATCGTTTGCTGATTTTGTTCTTCTTGTGTATCTGATATGCATACATATAGCCCTGCTTGGTGTATATATATATATATATATATATATATGTTTCTTCTACATCTCTCAAAGCTCATTGATGAAAACTGATTATCAGTTGTGTCTTTCAATGCACCAACAAAATGATAGTTTCACCAAATCCATATTGAAAATGGGCATGCTTTCACCAAAGCTGTGATCATGACAATCATTGAGTGCATTCCCTTTGAAGATCACTTCAGTCCGATTAAATACAAAAACAATTAAATCTAATTTAATTTTTATGCATGATTTGTTCTTGCCATGGAGACTTGGAGTAGAATTGAGTCATATTATTCACAGATAATAAACAAACCCATCTATAATTGGACATAAAGATGTCACTGCAGTAATCAATAAGGTTGCTCTGCTGACTGCTTAATTGATTAAAACCCTGGATGTAATATGCTGAATTAATATGCTGAATTAATTACAACTTAATGAGTATCATTAGTTATAATCAAGGTCAAATTTGCGCAGGTAAAGAGATAAGTAGGTCTGGCATTGTTATTAATCCTGTGTTGTTGAGAGGGCTGATAAAGTCATTTTCTGCAATGAAGGCTTCTGCTCCTCTTATTAATGTCATTATGGAAGACTTTTTTTGAAATTATTAGATGCAATCCATATGACTCAGCTGACATAAAGTTAGGCCTAAGATCTTGATGTGCAGAGATATAATGAATATGAATACCATCCTCTTGCCGTTTCCACTTTTTATTGAGGCATGCACCTTATCAACAGCTTGACATAACAGAGGTGGGGCACTCCCCCAGTCATTCTGGACCTCTCAAATTTTAAGCGTGTTAATATCCATTGGCCATTTTGTTCTTAAATCCCTTAAATTTCAAATTGGACACTAATTATTTAAAACGAAAAGTTAGCATGGATCCCTGTTTTATTCTCTCTATATTTTTAGGGTAGATTTTTTGTATGAGGTCAGTAGTTTTCCAAGTGATGATGTATCATATGTTGAAGGTGACAAAATTATATGTGAGTGGGACTGATGAAGAATTTCATGTATATGATCTGCCTAAAAACATATTCCATCTGGAGAGGATCCGTTGAAGTGCCTCTGATGGTAGGGAAGAAATATTATACCCCTTGACAAACAACAGGGCTATATCTGTAACTTACATACACATACAGCCCTCTAAGACATAATGAACAATAATTGATCCGGCAGCGATATATAGTCTCTTAGCGTTACATCTCAAGCTGTGAAGGCGTTGAGAAGTGAAGGAGATCTACTAATCAAGTTATCGCCTTCCATGAACGCATCTCTGAGATGGAAGATGGGGATTAAGGGTCTGTTAACATGGACACTAATAGCATCTGTTCTCTGCATGTACGAGATACACGTTCATGCAGAAGGTTACTTCAGATGAGAGTGCTGTTGAATAAAGAAATACCGTATACAGAGTGAGGCTTACAATAGTCACAATTCAAGCCCAAAATTCTAAAAGGGTCTTGGAATACATTTGGAATTGGTTCTGTAATGTAGATTTGGTAATTGTGATTAAGAGCCAAAACCTATTGGGCTGAAAAAATATCACAAAATTATTTCCCCTCTTCTATGCTTATAATGCTTATAGTTACAGTAAAAGTAGACAAGTTGGGTTGATTGTTCAAATGCTTTTTCTTCATGTTTTGAAGTTACATGTATATAGACAGCCCATGTAGATGTATATTACAATGTACATGAAGAACAACTGACTAGAAGTAGTATGAAAATTGGAGACTGAGAGTGCTCATTGCAAGGAATAGTTTTATAGAGATACCCTTCATTTCTCAAACTGGTTGATACGTAGTGCTGAAAAGAATTTTAAGTAGGTTAAAACCATACCAAAATCTTAATGAATGATATTAATGGAACTTAAGATCACCAACATGTAGGTAAGATTGATTTGAGAGCTGAGACTGCATCACATATTGAGCTGTCGGTAATCTTGCCATACACCCTGTAACACCGTTGTTTCCATCGTGCCGTGGGGATGAAATGCTAATGAACGATGGTAATTCTATCATTCATTGCTGTCCTGATCGAATGATAAATGAAAAATGGAATCGCCTGGAGCTAGGCGCGGCATGCCTTACCTACAAAGTATCAAGTAGCCCTCTGTTTTTACACGGGGAAATGAATAATCATGGATAGCTCTTGGTCGAAGAGAAGCTTGCTAAGAAGAGAAAGGCGTGTAAAAGGTTTGAGTCTGATATTCTCTGCGAGAGGTTTAACTCATTGGGGTCTGGCATCATTGGAGAGTTACTATGACCATGATGAAGCTCACTCAGCATTGACGATCAGGTTTCCAAAGGAACATGGATGCATTCAGTTACACATCTCAAGCCTCAAACTCAAAGATGACAGTTTGGTCAAAGATGCACTATTTCGTCTGTTTGGACCAGATAGAGGATATCAACGCATATGTTTTAAAACAGAGTTAATGCCCTTCTGGCTCCAGGCGGACTATTTGTGAGATTTATATTGTTTACCATACAATGTGAATCTACAGTGTATATGGATTAGAAAATTAGCAAATGCTTTAGTAAAAAAATAATTCTGAAACAGGAAAGTCAGTGATAAATTTTATCTTCAAGTGAAATGTCCTTTATTTTCAAGAGAAATGTCTCCGTTTATACTATTTGGTATGAGCCTTTGCCCTGAATTGTCTCCTCAAAAACGCACAATTTGTAGACTGTAAGCTTTATGATTCATTTACTGGCTGGTAAGTTGGAAGTTACTTGCAGTAGCAAGAGTCAAATTTCTGTAAATCTGTAGGGCTTTCCCCTGTGGTGGCATTTCTCTATAGGCCGCTAGAGTTTGCCTAAATCAAAGCTCTGTCAGAACTGAACAATGATGAGATTTAAAAAGATTTTGTTTGAAGTAAAAAGAACAATTAATACAGTCCCTACTGTGTACACCCCCTTTCATTTGTTTACCCTCGTTTATCCTCTGGCTTGCCTGATTAGTGTTTGTTGAAAGGGCAAATAAAACAGATTAGGCTGGTTAATCCTCTAGCTTTTCTTCCTGGTTATTTGTTGAACAAGACGTCAGAGGTATCTCTATCAGAGATGCATTCACTATTTCATATGTTTTGATGTCAGAGGTCTCTCATCTCCCACCTCTGATAAACCTAGAACATAAATCTAGAGACTAGACTAAAGCTATTGTATTTGGATTATTTTTTTGCTTGTCATCGTTTGCAAAGTGTTTAAACAAATAAAGAATTACAAATACAGTTTGAATTCTTAGTAATTTTGATTACTGTAGACTGTTGCCATTGAAAATGATATGAATTTATACTACTCTTTCCAGTTATATTGAATAGCAGATACTCTTTTGAAATCATAATCTTATGATTATGATCTTGTTGGACCCTTTTTAAAGGCATTCTTTTCTACAGAGAGTGAAGAAGGAAAACTAAAAAAATTTCTTATCATGACTTCATCTTCCTGCACACCACAGTCTATTGGGGAAAATGAGCATGGTAAAACCGGTCACTCAAAGTTTTTATTTTTTGAAGCGCAATTTTTTTGGGGCTTCAATATTACACCATATCACAGACACTGATAACACGTAGGGCCATGCATCTCAGATTTGTAAAAGTGGAAACATTATTAAACAATGCCTTTAATATAGGTTTTTTTGTATGTATTGCCTATATGCATAGCATTTATATACTGGTCTTCTAAGAATGAGCTTCAGGTTACCTATGTATACAATAATTTAAAAGCCATGAGGCGTATTTCAGTCACTGTGAGTATAAGATGTGCATATATTGCCCTCATTTCTCTACAGCCCAAGTGATCGGGTATTGGTCTCGGTATAAAGCTGCATCAATGTGAATGTCCTATCTCACTGGTTTTAAGGCCCGTTCTATTGCTCTGCATAAAATAATATCTTTTCACATGTGATGCTCTAGGAAAGAGAGAGATGGTTGAGGAGGGGTTTAGGAGGAGCAAGAGGAAGAGCAAGAGAGAGGGAGAAGGAGGAGGAGGAGGAAGAGAGAGAGAGAGGGGGGGGGCAGAGACAGAATTGAAAAGGGAAGAGAACAAGAAGAAGAAGAAAGGGGGAGGTGATTATGATGATAGGTTTAATAAAATATTAGAATGACAGTTGGAACATATCTACATGAAGTACATTGCCTTGTACATTTAAATATTGTGTATTGTCATACAACTGCTTGATACATTACAGTATCAGATGACCTTTGCTGGGAATAACCTATAAGTATAAATCTATAATGAAATGTTGCATTTTTTAAGAAGTATTGAATGATAAGTATTACCGGTAATGTCAAATCTTGCTTTTGGCATTTTGCAACATTGCTCATGTGACACACATTCTAATGTCATATTCTGAAATATTCCATTTATACATGAACCTGTGGTCCCTCAGGATGTTTTCTATTAAATTTGTTTATATGAAATAAGAATTTAATCAATAATTAGAGGAATATGCTTGTAATTTTAAGGCCACTTCCTTGAAGGCAATCATGAGTGCCTTTTATCGAATGGTGCTGATTAAAAATGTAATAAAATAAAAAAATATTTTTGAAAGGAAGTATTAGAATTATACAATATACTTGAGGTTGTTTTACTGTAATAATTATGATGAAATCCTTATACTTTGCTACTATTTAATCAGTTCTGCTACAACAGTGATAAAGACAGAAACTCTATGTAAATGATATGAAAAGAAATGTCAAGACAAGAAGTATATATCATCTACTGTTGTCATACCATAGCATAGGGTCAGAACCCTGACTCCACCATCGGCAAGAAAACTGCCCTTATGCTGCAATGAAAATCAATACCATATATAGAGAATATGCTGCTGATGCGGTTCAAGTAGAATTTATTCTTAGTTAACTTTGTATTGCAGATATGTACATCCCAACACCATGAATTGTTATATTGTGCTGCTGGTCAGTCTTTATTATACCAATAAATAAAATAAAAGAAATAAAAAAGCGAATAAAAATTCAATAAAATTTCAAATCACCAATATTAACAGCAGTCCAATTATAACCCAAGAGTAGGATAATCTTTTCAAGAAGAGGTGGAAGGGATAAAGAGTTATGTCCTCAATTTTCAACAAAAATAACCTTGCAAAGCGTTATGAATCGCAAGTAAAGTGTGACCTTGTATCATTCTGGTCCATCAGGCAGCATCACAATATTGACCCACTCCAATATATAGGGCATAACACAGGTCATTGTTCGTGTTTGCTTCACAAATAACACATAAATTTTTTGGTGTCTTTGGCTGTTTTTTGCTCCTAAACAACTGTTTTGGTTGGTTAAGAACAAAAGAGTGTGGTATGCTATATTGGGACAACTGTGATCTTTATTCACAAATTTGTGTTGCTATTGGTGATTTGCATTTAGTGTTAAAGATGAGTGTGGCATTGAGGCAGGTCGAGGAATAGTTTAGTGATACATTCTGGATGTAAGTTTGTGGTAAGGTTACAAATTATACAGTAGTTGTTGTGAGAATGGATGAGACTAAGGCAGAGAGAAGAAAAGTCTAGAGAAGAAGTTGAGAAGAAAATGAAGTGATAGTACAAATGACAAAGTGATAGTCGGAAATGTGAGATTTCAAGTGTTTGCCTGATGTGTGGGATATGTATATTGGCCCCAACCATAATGTGATTGTAAGTGTGATGCAAGGAGAGTTAAGGCTGCTTTTGAAGGAGAATCTCTGAAGATTACCTAAAAAAAGGGCTAGGTGGTGTGAAGAAATACAAATCATGAGCAGGTCAGAAACAAAAGACAAACACTGCTTGTGATGACATGATGAATTTTGAAAATTTAAATATCATACTTAATCAACATGTTTTTTTATAAGTATTTTGATTACAAATATGTACATTTAAACAATTACATAATTGTTTTTTCTTCCATTTATATTTCCAGAATACTTTCACAAATGCAGAAAGACTTCTGAAAGACGCCGCGCAACTCGCTCAAACCGGGGAGTGCGAGCCGGACGAGATCGAACCAGTTGCGAGGGCTTTAGAAGCCAAAGTCGGGGACTTCATCAGCCGAGTTGCACAGCGTCGTCAGTTGCTTGTTATGTCAGTGGCCTTTCATCAGCACAGTAAAGAGGTAGGTTAAGAAGGAAATCTTGCAGTCCTTGGCTGGTCACCTCGGCTGGTCACCTCAGCTGGTCCCCTCATAAAATTTGACATCACAAAACAGTTTTACAACACTTGTTCTTGTGACAAATGCTCCACAGTCAATTTCAAAGTCTAACTGAATTCCAAACTTCAGCCTTAGAGCTAACACCAATCCTTACTCTGAAGTCCCCAATCCTCATCCCAAACGCAACCCTTACCCTGCATCTTTAGCGAAATAAAGCCTGGTGCAAATGTTGCTGGAACATTGGTCAGATCAAACAAAAACATGTAGCTTGATAAAAAAAAATTAAAGTATGATCACTTTTAATGATTACATCTGTACAATCACGCATATATGACATAGGATGTTTTACTCCTACAAGATTGAAAATGATGCTTTTTTATCTATTTGATTCTTCCAATGCCAGTGTATGAATTTGGAGTGAGGTATTCAAGAATTCGATTAAAAAGTACAGTACTATTTTTGGAATTGATGGGTTAAACAATGTCATGTAATTCTTCCACAGCTGAGTATATGGTACAAAGAACTCCAGGAAAGTTTGCGTAGCAGCATTGTCGCTGAGGCTGTAGACGGTGCAGAAAAGGATTTAGCAGAATTTGAGCATCAGAGGACGATAACTGTTGATGCCTCGGTCAATACCATTGGAATAGGACAGAATCTGATTGACCAATTAAGGTATGTCATCTCTAATTATTCCATAATATAAAGAAATAAGCTCAGAATGAAACAAACATCTGTTTGAACAAGTGCATTTTTCTGGGGGGGGGGGGTGCGGGTGGCGCAATGACTCCTTGATAGAGCTGTGGTCTTGTAATCAGGAGGCTTAGGTTTGAACCAAAGAGATGTGCTAGATGTGCTTTGTAAGGTATAGATCCTCATTACCTGGTTCTAGTTCTGTAGACCCTCTGACTGCTTACCTCTCAGCATATACCTGGTGCATAAGTAGTCTGATAAATAAAGTTCATCATCATCATCATCACTATTATAATCATCATCATCATCACTATCATCATCATCATCATCATCATCATCAACATCAACGTCATCATCATCATTATTGTCATTATCATCATCATCATCATCATCATCATCATCATCATCATCATTCAATCCATCAATCAATCAATCATTTAATTACAATGGCCCGTATTCTGAAGTCAGGTTTAGTTAAACCCAGGTTTAACATTAAACCGGGGTTTAACTAAGTCAGACTTCAGGTCTAAGTATCATTTCAGTTTCTGAAAGCCAGGTTTAGTTAAACCCGGGTTTAAGTCTAGTCTAATTAAGTCAAGGTTTAACTACCATGGAGATGTCGTCTGCTTCTACTGCACATGCTCAGTAGTACAGCTCACCCATCTTCCAGGGTAGCTGCTATAGCTGGATTTCGTGCTGCAAATTTAATAATTTCAATTCAAAATATCTGACATAAAAAAATCTCTTTCGAAGCAACCGATGAACGTTACGGCGTGATCTTTTGTTTGTTTTACCCTTTGATTTATTGTAAAACTGCTGAAAAATTCTGAATCTAGGCCTAGATGTCTAGGGTGGAATAATTGGCCTTTAAAAATATTAAATAAATAATCGATACAAAACTCGGTAATTCTACATAGACCCTAGTCAAAACTTCCAGAACATCATAAAAATGCTCTAAATAAGATTAAAATGACTAAAAGAGAAACTAAAAATGATCAAAAATACCTTCTTGATGCAGAATAACTAGTCCATGCAAGGTCAACATTGAAGCTCATTTGCTTGAATTTTAGGCGTTTTTTAGGACAATGCGATCCTTTTCGAACCGACGTGTGTACATCACAGTTCTGTGGTGTACACGTATGGCCGGGTATCGCGATCCCCTTCTCGGCCACCGTGCGCGCATATCATTCGATCGTGCGCGCATTCGTTCGTATTTACAAGTACACGTACACACGGTAAGAAAACGTAATGCATTGTCCTAACAAAACGCCTAAAATTCGACCAAATGAGCTTCAATGTTGACCTTGGACTAGTTATTCTGCATCAAGAAGGTATTTTTGATCATTTTTAGTTTCTCTTTTATTAGTCATTTTAATCTTATTTAGATGTAGATCTAGCCTAGTGCATTTTTAGGATGTTCTAACTTCTGGATGTTTTGACATCAATCATATTTTAATCTGGGCAGGAATTGTACAATTACCCAAAACTCTACTAGATTTCCGGTTTAATACGCTCGTTGGCTCTTAATTAATCCATGATTGCCTTATAAATATAAATCTAGTTCTACATGAATTTACTCCTAACTCTAAATCCAACCTTACAATTTTATTTTAACTCGCATTTGTTTACATCGTTGGGACGCAATTCGAAAATGTGCATTGCATTCACAGCTTCAAACTACGTGAACATAACGTCAAACTATATGGTATGGGGCTACTATATTTGTTTTCTCTGCAACAAAGTGATACGTGTCGATTTACTTTGGCAACTTTTTAGTTTCAAGGATTGTCGTACTATACAAATCACACAAACTTATATAAAATATAAAATTTTAAGATTTAGAAAATTGTAGGCATAAAGATTCAATAAGCAAATAAAGTATCCAAATTAATGTTCAAACTTGCCGAAGGCATAAAATCGCAAGGCGCACTTTCATCCGCACACGATGTGTGTGTGTCTCTCCAGTGTTGGAGTCGGCTAGCTAGCAAGTAGGTGGTCTGCAAATCGCTGTTTATTTGGTAAAACGACAGCGATGCAAAAATTGATCGTCGCCAAAATGTGAAAGGGTTTTTTTCTTTCCACAAGAGGTCTCTCCGGTCTCATTATTTGCAATAATTCGTTGTAATGGTGTCTTCTTCTCTGACTTAAGCCAGACTTAAACTAGGTGTACCCCAGGTTTAAATATGTGTACAATTTCTACAAAGTTAGACCAGGCTTAAACCTAGGTTTAAGTTAAACCTGACTTCAGAAACGCAATTTTAAACCTAGGTTTAAATCTGAGAGTTAGGCGAGGCTTAGACTAGACTTAAACCTAGGTTTAAAGTTAAACCTGACTTCAGAATACGGGCCAATGCATTTATGAAATCTGTATTATTTTTTACAAAGAATGAAAAGATGTAAATCTACAGCTTTGGGAGGCAAATGCAATGTTTGATTCCAGGAAAGGACCCAGAATACATTTTCTTCACTTTCCTTAACAAATAACAAGTGTTGTTGTTGTTTTTTGTTTAGAAAAAGCAAGAAAGAAACAAAGAAAGGAAGAGATTGATTGATACATGAAAGGAAAGAGAGAAGAGGAGAATGAGAGGAAAATTAGAAGAAATCATGTTTTTGTTGTTGTTACAATACTGTTAAACTGTAAATGGTTATAAATGTCACATCGAAACCTCCACAAAACAATAAACCAAAACGATAGCAATGCTATTACCATTGGCGAATGCATGGAATTTCTTATTGCCTAGCTATAATACACTATTAATCCGTTAAGCTATTTTTCTTAATCAAGCCTGACTTTCATGGGTCATTTGAAATTCCTATGGGACCATCCATAATGGTCAATATGCCTTTGATATCTGATGTCATAAAAATATATAATTGACAGTTTAGTTGCACTTGTAATAAATGGACGTATAGCCTTGGTTACAGGTGAATTCAGTTTTGCTCTATGTTTGCATTGACTAAGCAAAAAAGATAATTATATACAATCATATGATACATGTATTGAATGAAATCAGGAGCAAATGATATAACACCAGAAGAATACCAGTCTTTTACAATGCTGTTTGTACCTTCTTCTTGTACGTGCTTGAGTACTTGTTAGCTGGAAGTTCCTGGAACAATAAGTGAATCATAAGTGTCTTGTTATTCAAGTTACATGTCAATGCTCATACATGTAACATCCCAGAAATGTTATTGTGTGTGCCTTCCTTCACCTTTCCTGTATACTAAGACACATTAAAGGGACTTGGTAACATTGTTCAGATGAGAGACAATGGTGCTAAGGTAGTGGCTTCAATGCTAGATGTAAAATTAAAGATAATCTGAAAGTTTGAGTGAAAACAGACCATTATTAATGATGAAAATTGGGAAAAGCTGTATTATTATAATTTAATTAAATTTTAGATGAATGTAAATCATCCCAAAGCGATGAATTGACTCTAAGTACCATTCCAATCATTTAGTTGTTGGGTGTTAATTTTTAAAAGCCTGTTTTATGTCTTATTTTCATGGAAAAATGGTTGGAAATATTCAAAAATTGGTTGGGAGAATTTACTGTTAGAGGGTGTTGCACAGTGAAGCCTTCAAAGGAAACCATAAATATCTTTGTGGTTTGAGAATTTTTCCAGGATTTTTTGCATGTTAGAGGGTTAGTACGGTAAAAGGAATATAATAAGTAATATTTCACACAAAAATTACATAGTTTTTTCATCAACCTTCAACAATGTTACCGGTTCACTTTAAGCATCCCTTTGTTTACAATACAACCATTGATGATATGTTTCTTAATACATGCCTTAGTTCCACCACTGGATGTATTAGAAACTCATTAATCCGGGATACTTACATGTTTACACGGTGTGAACATGAAGGCCTACATGGACATCATTTCATGCTTGGTGTAACACAAAGGTCTTAAGTATGCTCTGTATGCAGTGATCTATTTACTGTGTCTATTTACACGTGTACTGCTCACCAAGGATAACTGATCTTCCTTAGAAAAAGAAACCCTGAACAGTGCTTGTGATATACAGAGTTTACAGACAGTGTACAATGTGTAACTTCTGTACAATTAGTCCTCTCATGTGCAAGATGTGCTCTAATAGTGTCAATAGGCCATACGATATGCATGTAACTATGTTGATTAATTACTTTCCCCTCTAACACGTTTAGTCATTTATATGCCAATATGTTCATTATTAGGCCTATAATCTTTTTTCCCCCTTACATTCTTATGACCAAAAGTTAGAAAAGGCAGTCATTTTGTCCATGTATAATAATTGTGTTTGCCTACCGGTATATAATTCTACCACTTGACCGGTTAACCCTATTGTGATGAATAATTGACTTGCAAAACAATCTGTAAAAGTTTGTTTCATTATTTTATTTGCCACAGATACCATTGAATGTCTGTTGTTCTGTTTCAGTTGTTATCTATTTTTTTATCGCAAGGTCTATGAAGTGTATGTTGTTGAAGAGTGTTGCACAATTATCCACTGGGGTAGAGACTAGAGTTATGGAAGAGCAATGGCTATTAATAAATACCCCTTGTACAGACAAAAATTGTTAGAATACTTTGAAAAAGGAGTTTATTATCTTTATCCCTAAAAGCCATGATCAGTCAGTGTTCATTGTTTACAGAGGCTTGTAATGGGTGATAGGATGTTTATAGGTGTCTACAGGTCTGTCTTCATCAGCCCGAGTTGGCCAAATAGCTGCTATTTTGTGATCCGGGAAATTGGCCCGAAGTTACAAATCACGTCTTCATCGGCTCGAAAAATTTGCTCAGTGTTTAATAGCGCATGCGTAGTGCGAGAGTTGTCCTCGTTGCTGTACTTGCAACAGCATCGAAAATTGCGTCTTCTCTCCAAAAGTTTATTAAAATACCAACCTGCTCCCAGTGAGACATAATACTACACAATCCAACACTAACACGTACAACTTAAAATAATCAAGCAGAATCCGGAATAACAAAGAATTAACTGGTATATCACGCAGCAATTGTAAACAAGTAACAGCAGTGTATACACACAGATTTTCTAGCTAACAGCTGATCCCACGTGAAGTGTTCGTGCATAAAAAAAGTAGCGCCGGAAACTGAAAACGTAAGATATCGTCATGCATGCCGGGATCGAGAAATCTTCCCAAATCCTTGGGCTAGTGAAAATGGACCACAAATAGCAAGCTATTTTGCAAACTAGCTCAAGATATCTTGGGAAGATTTCTGAGCAAATAGCCCGCTATTTGTGTCTTCACCAGCCAAATAGCCCACTATTTCATGATCTGGCTAATTTCTAGGAAGCGGGCTATTTGGCCAACTCTTGCTGATGAGGACAGGCCTCATTGTATGAAGATTTATGGGACACTGTAATCAAAGCTTGCAGAGAACCATGACCCCCCTCCCCCCCCCCTTCCAATCATCCTACATAAGTTATGAAGCCAAATTGGTTGTGAGACCAGTAGGCACTGGTGAGTGTAGGGGGGGGGGCAAACCAGCTAGTGACCCCCTCTTTTGACACATCTTAAAAAAAGAAAAAGAAAGCAGTCTCACCCTTTTTACAAAACAATTCTATACCAAATAATTTTGTAAAACTTTATATGCACCCAAATATATGACCAGCTCTTTTTTTTTAAAGGGGGAAGCAGGGCTTATCTGTTATCAGTGCTGTTTTTATGTAAATCATGTAAGTTAGTTATTGTAAGAAACTTGAAACTTTTTTTTTAATTTTTAATTTTGCCTATCACAGTATCAAGATTGTTTTTCTTGAGTGTACCCCCTTTACTACAAAATCCTGGATCCTCCACCTGAAATAGGCCTCCATGTTAAAGAATGTTCTCATTTCATGTTTCTTTGATGATCATCATCTCCAAATAGACCTTTCTTGGAAGTGTGTAATGGATTGTCTATCCAGGGTCAGGCATGGCTATTGATGATCACTTTGGGATTGCCTACGCTACTTCACAAAGGTTTCCTTACATCTCCCTGTCCTACACGACTAATGAAGTGTACATTTGGAGGCTTGCATGTAGGACCATCGACTAAATTCTACATTTGGCCATGCCTGCACAGGCCACAGTGTACTTTAGGTTTGTTCAATCAATAATATTTACACTGAATTACTCCCAAGTTTGAATTGAGGTTTTATTTGAAGAAATTCAGAGAAAAATGGAGATTGATCCGATTCAGAAAATTCTTGTGATTCCAGCAGCGTGGAAGTAGAATAAGCAGGCCATGTTGTGCTCCCAGCATGGTTGGTATACATCACAATCATTCCTGTTTATATTGGCTCTGCCAAAGAGTTTACACAGTTGCAGCCCCCTATTCACTATGCCCTGTAATAACCCACCAAGGACATCTGACAACTCCATTGTGTGTGTATGGGACTAAAGAAAAAAAAAACTCACCAGGGAACTGGTCGGTGTATGGTAGAGAAGTAGCACATAGACCTTGATGGCTCTGCTTTGTGGAACCTAAGGAACCTAAAGATCGTAAAGAAAAAGCCTCCAGGTTATTAGGTAATAGGATTTCCCCACTTCTTTCTCAAAAACTGTTTTGTCGTTCGTTCGATGAATGAAGAAAGAAAAAAAAAAGATCAGAAGTTAACAGAGGGAAAAATGATCATAAAAGTACATCACAATCTTGTTATTCAATTTTCAGCCTTGATTTGGGAAACCTGTTGGCAAAGCTTCCCTTTCCCTCTGATACAAACAAATCAAAGGTCTCAGACTAGCTTTAACAAATTGCTATGAAAAAAAAGTACAGACAGCCTTTAAAATACAATCACTGAAAGACAGATTTGCAGATAATCCGTACTCTAGTGTTTATCAGATCTAGCCTGGGTAGATCTTGTGATATTGTGTAGTGCTCAATAAGTGTAAGAGAAAGAGCACCTGAAGAAAGAAAGATAGAAAGAGAAAGAAGGGAGAAAGAGGGGAGGGGAGGTGTGAATATGATTCAGACAAATGTAATATACCGGTTGTAGGGAGATAAAGCAAGGGAGAAATGTTAGCCAGGGAAGGAAAAAGGAATATTTAACATTTATGCAGAGAGGGTGGGTTGAGAAAAATAATTATCTTATGGTGTTCATGGTGAAATAATAACATGGAAGCACCAACATACCATATATGTTTGTTAGTTATATACCATTTAGGAATAATGATTATATAGCCCTTTATATTTGGAAGAAAAATGTTTTATTTGGCCAAGGCAGGTGTATTCTTTAAAGGTACTATGTCCCATTTGCAAGCCAAAAAAATGAAAAGGTTCAATTCCAACGGCATTTGAAAGACAATACTAATTTAGAACTTCCCTTAAAAATAAGGGGGCTTGAAAATGTCTTTAAGTGGGAAAATAACGACTATTAGTTGTCGAAACGACTTAGGAGCTATAGAGCCAGTAAGTAATAGTCTGATTTTTCAGACCATTGTACCGAATGGTCGTACGTTTTATGCTGCGCAAAGATTCAATCAGTTTAATTTTGGCCATTACAAGAAGTGGGTTATTGATGTAGACAAATGCTCATGTACCCTTTACAGCTCATTTTATGTATGTTATTACCAAAGATGAAAAAGCCAGTCAGTCACTCAATAGTGTCTGACAGTGAAGTCTAGCAAGTAAACGGGTTTCCTTGCATAATTTGAATATTAGGACACTGCTAACGTTTAAATTTCACAGATAGGACATACATGACATATTCATAATTCCTGCAAAGTTCTACAGAATTTGATGTTGGCTGCAAAAGGGACATAGTATCTTTAAGATACAGTCAATTTGAAATTTAAATGTTATGGCTATTTCTTTATGAGTGTTCAGGTTTGTGACGTTTGTTAGCGCTGAGCTATATGTATTATTTTTGTTATTATTACAGTGCCATCAAATTAATATTTCTTTGTTAAGCGGAATTGTATAGAAAAAGATATATCTCTAAATAAAATGGAATTATGGGTTTATCTAACTTTATTATATTCAGTGTTGTCATATCTCATGCTCAATCAAGAAGAGAATTATCAAACATATAAAATGGATTTCATTTAAAAGTTTCATCCCAGAATAAGTGTGTGAGTGAGTAAAGAGTGGAGCAGATGACATATCAGATGTATGTAATTGCTCGCTACGAAATTGATTTTTCATCTCCCTTCGTCAAAAGTAATTCATGAATTCTGGTCCTCATCTCATGACATCGACACTTGACCCATTTTACATCACAATCTCATAGAGCTTAAAGCTGTAGTCCTCAATATGTGTTTGTAGAATCATTAAAGGTAGAGACCAGTTTTGGAAACGCCCCTCTCTCAAAAAATGAAATGGAAGCTCTCATTACCAATCAATAGAAAGAATATGTTTTGACTAATACGTGATGATATAAATTTTGCCGGGAAACCCCCTACTAATTGATATATTTGGTAAATTATTATATCTATTGGGACCAAATAAATATCGCGCACATGGTCGCGTAGTCCCATATACATCTTTCTGTGTACAGTGCTTGTAACTTTACCAAGACTGGGCCAAATTTCTTATCATCATTTTGATGATTCCAGAACCTTGCAGTACACACCAATACTTATATGCTAGAAGATCAACCTTTTCTGATCGATTCCACAACGTTTCTTTCACAATGCAATGGCATGACCAGAACTGGTCTTTATCTTTAAAGAGACTCTGACATAAAACAACTCTTACCATGCAGTAAGTAAACTATTATATTAATACAGAGAGCCATTGTAGTTGCCTCCGTCTTTTGCATCATTGTAGCATGATCAATGAAAGATAGTGGTGTATGTCGATAATCTGTGCTCCTTGTCAGACTATATGTTATCAATTGACTATTTCCTACATATTCATAATTAACTAAGTAACTTCTTAATTATGGACACTTGGAGAAAAAAAAGTTTTCTCCTCCTTGCTTGATTGTCAGTATTATTTTTATTTGATCGTTAGATTAATTATTCGAATAAGGTGTAACACAAACATTGCAAATACCAAGATATACAGTGTAAGAGGGGAATATTCAGGAAAGCAACAGGATGCATAATATGAACGTATGAATGTTCACATGGAGATCTCTTAAACTGGACATTTTAAGTTGCAATACAGGTGAGGTAAATGGGTACCTGGTAGGATTATTCCTTGAAATGCACTGTGCGCTGATAACGATAACGGCTTCCGGAGCTATAAAGTTAGGGTAATAATTTCCAAAGCTCTTTGGAAGCGCATAGAGACATTATTTCATAATGTATTGTGCGCTATACAAGAACTGAGTATTATTATTGATATTACATAGCAAGTATTTCTTAATGTCTTATGGCAGGGCTCCACACTAACTTTTTCGTTGTGGGTCCGGACTGAAACTTTTGGGCCTCTATTCATTGAGCCCTATGTAGAAATTCTGAAATTGTTGGGGGTCCGGACACAGATTTTAGGCGCCTATCGGTATGTGTCCTGGGCACCTGTTAGTGTAGAGCCCTGCTTATGGATAGACTTCTGTGCACTGTCGATATAAGAACGTTACTTCAGCCAATATCCTGCCATTATGCCTACTGCCTAGTACTATGATTACAGAAAATACACATGTACATATAGGTCTACATGTAGTACAGTCAAACCTGCTCTAGTGACCACCTGTCTACAAAGGCCACCCGTCTACAAAGACCACATCTTTTTGTTTCCCTTGAAAATGGTTTCTCATTGAAACATGTACTGAAGGAACCTGTCTACAAAGACCACTTTTTGTGTTTCCCTTGGGCGGTCTCTGTAGACATTTGACTGTAGATGGTGGATTATCCCAGCTTAGGATTTTATTTAGCATTGTAAATATGTATAAACTTGGAGATTTTTTAATTGAAATGCTGTACTTTATCTCATCGCAGCCAAGTTGATGAAGGAGCATCTTTAAAGCAGGTGCTATCAAGTATCATCTTCTCTGATACATGTACCTCTATCAATGAGTGAATTCAATTAACATTTACCGGATCGTTTATCCACCCGCTCAGATCCTCAGGAGGTTTTATTTTCATTCAATCTGTCATTCTCATTAACGATCATTGCCTGAGCTTTCAAAGAGATGCAGCCCCAGTTCAGACTTCGAAAATTCATTGTATGGCTATGTGAAAACTGTATGGGTATATATTATGATAAGTTATTGAATTATTTTTATAGTCTGAATGATGCATAATGAAACTACATGAAATGAAATGTTGCCTATCAAAATGTATGTTTTATCATCATAACCAACAAAAATCTGATTGAGAATCAGTACCAAATGAAATGCTGTCTATCAAAACGTATTGTTTGATCATCATTACCAACAAAAATTTGACGAAGAATCTGTACCATTTCTCCTCTGAATGTCGCATCATACTGGGAGGGGCTTATCTTGAGCGCACAGTGATAATTGGCCAGCTGTCATGTCAATTGATCTCTTCAAATCTAGTTTCTTTATGCAGCCTTTTCTTCATATGATGTGGTTAGCCAATGGGTGTGCCCCTTTAATAGGTATATGATGATTGTTCATACAATTTTCTTTATACAAGTTTCAAATAAGTTATCTCTAGTCCGAACAGGCCATGATTAGTATACAGCGTGTCAGGCTCCTTGATGAGCAAAGTCCTTTATCCATCTTTAATGAAAATCTTACAAGATTGAGCCTTGCTTCAAGGAGAAATCAGGGTTTGGCTATTTTCCTCCATCATTTGGCACCGTTTTCAAATTTGAGACTTGGAAAGAACAAATCTCTCAAAGCTTGATGCATATAAGAAATATCAAGGAGCATATCTGTGATTTTTATGATGAGAGCTCCAAGTGGATTAAGTAGAATATTATTGGATTCAAGCTTATTTCATTAGGTGGGAAAGAAGTGCTTGCAGTTACCGTACAACCATTTGTTGTGGTGAAGTATTATTAAGTCAAGCAAAGAAAGATGCATTTATTGGTAACTTTAAATGGTAAATTGCAGGAGGGTGCATCAGCTATGTGTTGAGTTGTGGTAATCGTAAATTCGATTAAACTACAATGTACATACATGTAACTGTACCGGTACTCAAATTATATGCTGTGTATGAATTATCTTCTGAGAACGAGAAGGTGTCAACAATTCAACATTTCACATAGAGTTAACACATTTCTGGCTCTCAACAGATGGAATTATCTTTAGTCTTTAGTCTTTAGTCTTAAGTATTTTATTCCATTCTTCATAAAAAACATATATACAATACATACAGAGTAGGAACAAATTTAAATTTGAAATACATAAATACATGTAGAAGGGTAAAATAACAGATAATAAGAATACAATAAAAATTAACAGGAAATAGGTTCAGAAAGAAAATTTATGTCGAATGAGGGGTCAACAAAAAAGAGCATTTAGCCTTGTTGGACGTTTACCCCTAAAGAAAGTACATATTTGGCAGTACATTAAAAAGAAAAAGAAAGCAGGTGGAAACAGTAGAAGGGAAAAGGAAAACATAATACAGAAGAAAACAAATATACAAATATATACGTTGTACATTGAATATGATATTCAAGTTGCTGAGTACAAATTTAATAAAAACAATAACGTTTAAAACTATTTTACGGAAGGTTGATTCTTTAGATGGTTTGGAATAATGATCCATAGATGAGGACCTTTGTAAAAAATAGTATTCTTTGAAATATTAGTTCTAACTTTTGGCAGATGGTATTCTACAGCATTACGTGTACTATAATTACGTTACAATTTAAAACAAATTTTGATGTAATTGGAGATGGTAATAAGCCTCTAGAACACATAAACATAAATATTGCAATATTCAATATATTAATGTCATAAACGTTTAGGAGATTTAACTGGGAGAAGAGTGGCAAGGTATGAGCATTATATGGTGAATTATAAATTATTCATTGTCTGTTTGGAAGCATTAGGGCATTACTTCTTGTGTTAAAGTACAATGTATATGAGTCAATGCCCTAATGACTCTAAAGAGGTGATACGATAAAACGCCGTGATGGTGAATAAAAGAGCATCGATTGGAAAATTTGTACGCATTATCAAACTGAATTTCAATGCATGAATATTCACGAAATTCCACTGATTTTTACTCCCTGGTGGTTGGGATATACCTTAAAATACAAGAACTCGCCAGCAAATCACTGCAAGAATTCAATTAGTGTTGATTTTTTTTGGAGGGGGCGCCAAGCTGAGAGAAAGAGCATCCTCATCCCTGTTGATATTCTCGTGAGGGTAATACCCGTTCGATCTGACATTCTAATTTACATGGCCGCCACAGGCTATAACGACTCAGGACATGAGGGGGACCCAACGGTCAATTTCATTAGTAAGTTCTCCTCACACGCACTTGGTTAGGATTAATACACCCACCTTCGGTTTCAAGCGGCAAGCGTATATGTTTTCATGATTTGGAGAAGAGATTGGAAGGGTGTGTTTCCATGGGTTTATGCAAAGAGATAATTCTTTGGTTTATGTAATCAGAAAAGCTGTGCTTCAGGAGCCATACATGTAGGTCCAACTTGTGTATGAGGGGTTAATGAACTTAAATGGCATCAGTGTGAATTGTCTTCTTGCTCAAATTTCTGAATGGATTAGTGTTGAATCAGAGTCTGTAAGACATTGTTTCTTTATGAAGTAACCCAGAGGAGATGACATCGGTAATCAATGTGTTTTCCTGCAACAGTCTTCTTCTTTGTTATCTTATACTTATCATACCACTTCTGAAATTATAAATGCAGTGTTCATGTGATTCTTGAAATATTTATTATCAAATAAATGCCACATGAATGATAAAATGCCATTATCATTTCTAGAATCATACTAAAATTTCCTCTTAGATCAAAATATCGAAGTACTTAAAATCCCTGATTATTGATATCTACATCATATTGAAATCACAAAAGAGATTAGTAATGTCCTAAGCAAACATTCTCATGGAATTGAGTTAGTTATTCCTTCATATTTTAGCAATATAAATATACTTTGAGAATAAATTGAAATAAAATTAAAGCTTTGAAGAGCAAACTATCTCTTGTTCTGCTCAGAAATTAAACTTTTCAATACCTAGACTGAGATAATTTGGGCTGGGGTTATGAAAAATGCAGGTTCTTCTGAAAATAAAATCATATCTAGTGGGTGAAACAGTCTTTCCTCCATGCATACTTGTGTGATAGTCATATTCATATTCAATGCATGGGCCTATATTGGCTGGTTGGTATGGAGACCTCTTTGAAGATGTTAACTACCTTTGTGGTGCCCCAATGAACATTTTCATGACATTCAGGCTTCTTCGTCTGTCATTTAGAAGATGGAAAGAAGACATAATGGATACTGATAGAGTGTGTCAGTATCCAGGAACAGGAAATGCTAGTAATGGAGAAAATATTACAGTGGTCCATTTGATGGGTTATGTGACATATCTACTTTTTAAAAATATTAATAATTATTTTGTTAGTTTGGAGCGAGAACATGCAGTTAATTCCTTTCTGGCTCTCGATCAACGGACAATTTTATCTTTCATGTCCATGACAGATCATTTATTTTTTATGACCGGCTATTGATCATTGTGTTCTCAAGAGTTTATTTTAATCTTAATTTTGGTGCTTGTAGCTACCAAGACATTATTATTGGAGTGAAAATTTGACTTGTGTACTGACTGCTTTACCCATTTTTTTCATACAAGCAAAGTGATGTAGTTATTCAGTTGCATAGTATCATATGTCAAGCATCAGGTTTCCCTATGCTATTCATCTTATCATTCACTTACCCATAGCAGTGGTGGTGGTGGTGATGATGAATAGCAGACAATCACAATTACTTTATTTCGTTTACACTACAAATTTCAATATCATATTATTATTATTATTATTATTATTATTATCATTATTATTACAACAACGAGACAGAAAAGGGAGAATGAGGTACAGACTACAGAGGATGAAAAGAGGGACACGTGGAGAGAAAGAGACAGAAAGAGATGAAAATTGTAGAGTAAAATAAGAGAGAAAGTACAACAGAAGATAGATAAAAGGAGAAAAGATAGACAGAAGAGAGAAGACAGAGAGATAAAGACAGAGAGAGAGAGAGAGAGAAAGAGAGAGAGAGAGAGAGAGGAGAATAGGAATTTCATTGACAAATGGAAGGGGACACTTTGTCAATGAGTCAGCAGAGCATTTGTAAGTAGCGCCATCTGTTGAAATAAATCAGATAGTTTGAGTGATATTTCTATATGATAAAGTTGCTGAATAGCTTTTAAATTTCAGAGAGAATGCAATTAATTTTAAAACGTTAAACATAGAAGTCTTGGGAATTATCTTAATACTGTCTTACTAATGACTTAAAAAGAAAGCATGTCTCAGGCAAAATACATTGTAAGTACTTGTAGGCCTATTGTGGAAAAAAAAAATAATGATAACAATATAAATTGTTTTTTTTTTTGTAACACTGCATGCAAAAGGAAAGGTTAGTACTTTATCATGGTATTTCATTAGAATGATGACTTTATTTCATTTTCATTTTTGTCACCAGGCAAATCGAGATGGATACGAAAAAGGCAAACTACAGTGATACGTGCCATCACATTGATGGGATGCTGAACAACCTGGAGGATGGGAGGAGTAAACTGGATGACCTATGGGCCACAAGGAGGCTTAAACTAGAACTATGCCTGCAACTCAGGCATTTTGAAAGAGATGCATTAGAGGTGAGATTAGTTAAAATTGTTTTTAAAAATAGTGTAAAAATA
This sequence comes from Mesocentrotus franciscanus, assembly GCA_037976565.1. Taxonomy (NCBI): domain Eukaryota; kingdom Metazoa; phylum Echinodermata; class Echinoidea; order Camarodonta; family Strongylocentrotidae; genus Mesocentrotus; species Mesocentrotus franciscanus. Next base: position 39,601,432 of record CP137668.1, on the reverse strand, counting down.
GGGAATAGAGTTGAAATAATGATTTTAATCTTGTGATTTTTTTTTTTTTAATTAAAGGACAAGTACTGAGCAAAGAAGAATAGGAGTCTTCAAGTGGTATAGTTGTTGGCAAATTGTAACATAGTGAGGAAACAAAAAATGTCTCTAGAATTTGAGAAAAAAGGTTTACAAGTAGCAATTAAAGAAGAAATAAAAGATTACAAAAGGTCTAGAACTATGATTTTAAAAGTATATAAGTACACCAAGACAAAATTGAGGCGTTGTATTATGAGGAAAGATGAAATTATCCAGTAAGGGATTTTTAGAAAAATATCAAGAAATTAAAAAGTCTTGTGGAGGAGGATATTTTGGAATCAGATTGGTGTGAGGAAGAGAAAGAACGACACAAAAATGGAAAAAAAATCTGAATGTTATTACCAAAGGTGTATTTGTCATAATTCTTTGTATTTCAGCTTCTGAGTCAGCTGCCAATTTGGACGCAAGAGATGCACAATAGGGATTACAGCTTTGATCTGGATGCAGCTGATTTCATTTTAAAGAGTCATTTAGAGCTGGTAGAAAGTATTCAAGAAAACACAGTACAACTCATTCAAAAGGTAAGAACATTCAAGTTGTCTATACATTGATTGTTATCTTGTATCATTTGATAATAATATTACTATTGGTGTCTCAGTTACTCTGCAATATTGACTGGAATACCGACCGGTTCTTGGCCATTGAGGGTCATTCTTTCAGTCTATTGTCAGTTTGTTGTCGGTCATGGTGTGATTAGAGTATGCTGGGTATTCTTCAACATAACAATTTGATTACCCAAGATCTTGGATTCATATCAAATCTGGAACACAGTGTGTGCACCATCTCCTTTCCTTGGGGAATTTACATTGTCTTTACACAGTATATACACTTGCATGTACGGCAAAGAGTTGCAGATTTATAGAGGCTTTCACAAGATGAGCCGATATTTAACCAGGACTACGCTGTGGGCTCTATTTCATCAAAGATATACACTTTGGGATTAAGGTTAGGTTTAGGTTAGGTTTAGGATAGGTGTAGGTTAGGATTAGGTTAGTTGTAGGTTAGGTGTAGGTTAGGTTTAGGTTAGGTGTAGGTTAGGTTTAGGTTAGGTGTAGGTTAGGTTTAGGTTAGGTGTAGGTTAGGTTTAGGTTAGGCGTAGGTTAGGTTTAGGTTAGTTGTAGGTTAGGTTTAGGTTAGGTGTAGGTTAGGTTTAGGTTAGGTTAGGTGTAGGTTAGGTGTAGGTTAGGTTTAGGTTAGGTGTAGGTTAGGTTTAGGTTAGGCGTATGTTAGGTGTAGGTTAGGTGTAGGTTAGGTGTAGGTTAGGTGTAGGTTAGGTGTAGGTTAGGTTTAGATTAGGGTGTGGTATAGTGTCAGGTCCAGGGTTGCATTTAGGAATTTGGTTAGTGTAGAAAATTGACCATGGTGTAGTCATTGCCACCAGAGCATGTATTATAGAACTTTGTACACATCATATAAGGTTACCATGTCATGTGGATATGTAAGTATAATTTATTGTACATATCAGGAAATCTTCTGTTTGTTGGTACAAATAATACAATATATCGTCGCTGATTTTACGAACCGGCATACGAAGCCTCACAGCGCGAAAACAAGTTTCCGAGATAATCGCGTTTAAAGACAGCGGCCGGTTTAAAATGCTCATTTGAACACCGTACTTTCATTTAATCAACATGGAATTACATATGTAATAAGAGTTGAATATTTTCTTTCATATGCACTCAATATTACAGCAAGAAACGAAATACTTTTGGTATCATTCATGGTCAAATACGTATGCCGGTTCGTAAGATTACTCGTATGCGCATTTTGCATAGAACGCGTAGTTAAGAAAAATCTCACGAACCGGCACGCGTTGATCCTGTGCCGGTTCGTAAGACTTGCGCCTTGTGTAGCTGCGCGTACTGATGAGTCTTACGAACCGGCATATGATTTTGATGGTGCATTAAAATGACATTCTCAATACGAATTGTCACAAGGACAATTAAATCTTTTCCCTACCGCATCACACGGTTAGTATATCTTTGATATCTCACTTGAACCTGTATTTATATTTTGTTTACATCTTTTTTTTCTCTTGATGTTTTCGTTTGTTTCCAATATTCTAGCCCTTCTCTCTCTATTTCGCATGAAGTATCCCGTATTTTCCTCTTTTTTAAAATTTATATCTGAATGGTTCTCTTCGGAATCTTTCAAGTTGGCCTACCAGTCATATAATTGATTAACGTTTGTAACATATGCTATATGATTCGTAGATTATATACATTACCGTACGTATCAGGACAATTTCTCCCTGGACAATCACCCCCTGAAAATTATCTCTCCGGGAAACTACCCACCCCCACCATGGACAATTACCCCCCAGTTCATTAAAGGGGAAGACGACCCTGATAATAAGCTGGTTTTTAATAAAAGCAGATTTTTCTTTCTTGGGGGTTAATTGTCCTGTGGGGGTTCTTGTCCCAGGGGGGTAATTTTCAGGGAGGGGTGGTGTTTGTGCTTGGGGATAGTTTTCCGCGAGAGACGGTGCTTTGATGTTATACCTTCATGGTTTATCAAGTAATTTCCCCAACTCTTATCACAAAATGACCACATCTTGGGCAGATACTCAATACTGCACTTCTCTCTCTCTTCACATCCTCTCTCTTCATTCCAATCTATCTCTATCTCATAGAACCTTTTATATATTCCTATCTCAGTCATGTCTCCCTTTACCTCAAGGAAAGTAGAATTTAAATTCAGAGAGGTACATTGTATCTAAATTACATATTATAATATCAATTTCAAGGTACCATAATTGTGTGGGGCATGGTGTTGTTATATATTTTACTGTTACAGTAAAGAGAAAATTCCCTCTTTGAAATTCATGGTTTAAATTGATAATATACATATTTAATCCTCATTTTGAGCAAACAAATGGTTAATTGTTTGTACACCAATTAAATGTAACCATTAGAAAATGCTGCATAGTTGTTAGAAAACACAATTGTAGCAAAAATACAAGAGGCATGCTAAAAATCTACAAATCGGCGTAAAATTATGCTCAATATATTTGCACAATACAATAATATTTTCATCCTATTACATGTATTTGAATTTTGATTGCAACTTATACTAAATGCATACGTGTGCACATTTGGGGTGTCAAAAATGTCCATGGATTTGCATTAATATAAAGACATTCTATTTACTCAATTATAACATTTGATGGAATCATGAAGCCAAAATGAGGTTCATGGACAAGTTGAAAACATTGGCAAATTTCAACAAGTTTCTTAATCAGTACCAATACGCCACAGAAAAGATGATTCTTGAAGACTTAGAAATGATGCATACAAAATATTACACATTAGACATATTCTTTAAATGTTGCAATGAATATAAATATTGTAATTTTGAGATAGAGCTAATATCTACTTACTCCATATGACAGCTCATATATTGTTCATGCATAATTGACTACATTTCTTGCAGTCTATGCACAAGGAATCTGCAGCATAATACCATTTTTAGAACAGGAAATACCTTTTCAAATAACACAAGCAAAGTGTGCTTTTACATGAAATCTACTCTAAATTTAATTTATGTATAACTAAGCTAGATTACTCATTACTAAAGAATCAGCATCAACAATGAACTGGATAAGAGAAGGTGATTATCCAGTGCCCTTCCTGATCAGTTTAGAAAGACATATCATATATATTTTAGAAATTATTCAGATGATATGCCAAGCACTGAAAGCTCAAATGGGAATAGAATATACATACAGAGTAATTCAGTTATAATTAAACCAACTTGTTAATATTAATTACATGAGTTTATTGCTCCCCAATGAAATATTGGTGAAGATCAGTCACTTGAAGGACAATTAATTGATGATTAGAAGTTTGCAAGGCCACTATATACATTTAATGTCAACAACGCATTCTTCAACAATACATTTTAATCCCTTTAAAATTTGTCAATGAAAGCCATTTCACAAATGAACACTTCGGTCCCCATCAGAAAATATCTACCAACAGGAGAAGATTTACTGTATGAAATTGAAAGCATTAAACAATGTGAATCTAACATAATGTATGTCTAACTAATAAAGGTAGTGGCTCTCATTCTAAAGCCTTCCAACTTCTATGTAATTTCCTCAGTAGATGGTAAGTCAAATCTTAGAATACACCATCTTCCTTCCTATGATTTTTTCCTTTAGCTCTTCAAGTGGCCCCCACCCACGAAACCTCTTTAAATTGTCATGTATTATACAATGTTGTAGCATGATTAATTGTTATTTTATTAAGTTGTTAAATTTAAATGACAATAACCCTATTACAGTTTAAGATCCTGGTGGAGGATTGCAAATGAAGGCTACAAAATAAACATGAAGAAGGTAATGTAATTTTCTGATAAAGTCATACTATAAGTTAGGATGTTGTAGTATGGGTACTAGTTATTGGCTTGGAATAACCAAGTGTAGATAACAATGTTATTTTGAACATTACTGATATATCTTTTACTTGTAAACCTTGGAAAAATTAAAAGAATTATGTAATATATATATATACATGTATATAATTTGAATGGTTATGATTCAAATTACATGAATACAAATTCTATATAACAGGTGAAATATCTGCTGTGCTATTACTGACCAACAGCAGCTAACAGGAAGTTTTCTTTGTCAGATTCCACTTTGTGTACTTCATCCTCAAAGTCTGTATCCAACTCCATGGGTTCTGTTTCATTCTGCCTTTGGGATGTCCTCACCAGGTCTGAGAACTTTAACACAGAGAAACAAAATTTGAGAGCAGTTTAGAAATGAATATCACATATGCAATATTCCTCATCAGTCTTGGTTTATTTATTTGGATGGTTCATTGAATTTAATAAATCTCACTTTGGTCTAAATTACTGAATATGAGGTTGTAGAAGCCACAAACGGATATTTTTACAAAAATATATTCTAATGAAATCGACAGAATGTGTTGAAGTTGTCGTAACACATACATCATGATTCAACAAACTTAGAAAGTGCAGTCAAAGTTAATGCATAAATTGCAAATCCTAAGCTTATTTCTCTAAGCTGCACTGTACACTAACCAAAGGTAATAAAAATAGACATCCCCTGAAAAAAAACTTAATAGAAGGACACTTCTTAAATATCACTCAATAGTTGCATTCAGGTGTAAACATGTAACTTACCTAAAAACCAGTGACCTGTTCAGTGTTGTCCATGGGTTTGGGATCCCTTGGCTCTCAATTTGTTGAGCAATTATTTGTGGACCATCGTTCTGATAGCAGTCAGTGTGTGGGCTGTCCTTTTGTAGAACTGGGGCCATTCGAATCACTGGAAGTAAAATTATTTATTAAATTCATTTATTTCATTTCATTGGGAGCATAAACATACAACAGAGGAATTTTGAAATGAGACAAGAAATATCATGGAATACTATATACAGATAAGTACATGTATGCTGGAGTAGGTACATGTATATAGCAGCCAAAAACAAAACAACAACAACTTCATATCAGGTTTACCCAGAATTCAAATACATGTATAATAAATTGTGGATAAAAACTGAAAAGTAGTTATACAACAATTAGCAATGTGATAACATTAATCCATATTCACTTTGTAAGCAGATTCAATGTGAATGTCAACAGAGAATTTAAAGAAAGATACATCTGGTAATTCTTTAAACTTATTTTTACCTACCGGTAACCACTTGCTAAGTTCTTATCACAATATTCTAAATCACTTGTGAATGTTGTTTGATCACAACTCATAGTTTCACAAACATGTACATGTAAGTATATGCTAAAAATATACTAATTGGTGTAATGAATATTACCCAAAACTATAACTTTTCTTTAACTGGAATGAAAATTGCATGATTCATATTTCAAAAACTTACCATTATTTAGGACAATGATATCTGTCATAAAATTATACTGGAAGGTGGTAATTTCATTTATTTTCAAGTATGTTTGTCAAACTTCAAAACCAATAAAAATACTCAGCATTATGCACGTATCTGGTTACATTAACATTAACATGTATATCTTTATTAGCTACAAAAAAATAGAATGAGGAATAACTCACCACCAATCTGTGAGCTTTAAGTCAGCTGGTTTTCAATCAAAAGGGGTCAATGTATGGGACATTACATCCTTGCTGGACCTCTGAAGGGCATTTCAACTCTGTTAGGAGCATTTTTAGGCTGTCAATCCTTGGGCAGTCAAACTTAGCATCATCGGTCATTGGGCGTGAACATATCTGAATCACTGCAAAGCAATACATATAATATTTGCATTTGAGTAATTCAGAATGAAACAGAAATAATGAGATAAATTAATGGACTGGATTGGAAGCATTCTACACCATAAACATATTCTAATGTTTGCTTAAATATCACTTTACCCAGAAACAAATAAATTAAAGTTACTATGGAGATAAACACACCTAATAATTTTTTTCTGGCTGGTACCCTCCCCTACTCCGGGGTTGAAGGGACCGCATTTGTGTTCCCAAAATCTCTGGTAAAGAACAATAGTGAATTGCATTAATTCAACCCAGTGTAAAAATTATAGCCTCTCAACATAATTCCAATTTTTAAAAAGCATATCAACTAATCTATTTCACACACTACTAGTACCCAACTGCAAATTATGAGATGTACTCAGTATTGTTAACATTCTTTGTAGAAAGTAATTTGGATGATGTGCATTAACAATCTAGAAGAAAGTATCTGAAAGGAAAAAATGTATTACTAACCAAGCTCAGGTAATGGGATGTCTCCCATATCCATGGTGTGTACAAGTCCAGGTTTCCGACACTGCTAACATTTTCCCCGCCACCACCTGCTGCCCCATTTCATTTTCACTGAAGTGCCTCTCCTTGGTACCGAATTCTTTCTCCTTTTGATATCAGTCAAGGAAACCAAATTAGTAGATGTGTCCTTGTTCTACTGGACAAGGCTATTCTGGATAAAATTCATCTAATGATTGAATAAAGATTTTATAATAAGTCAAATATCAATAGTTTATAAAGAAAACAAAACCTGATATTTGATAATCCTATCTATAACACTGGCAAACCTACCAAGTGCTAGACCTGACCTGGTGAAGGCATGTGGTTCTACATGTACAATAATTATATTGTTTCAAGTCATTTTTTTCACTTTGCACTAATCAATCGTGACCACTATGAGAGACAACACACCACAATATCCTCGTTTAGTTGCTGAAAGTGAAAAGGCTTTCGATGAGTACGACTACGAGCATAGACGTAGACTTTAAATTTAATACCGAAGACCTGAACTCTTTGACAAAATATGGTCATACCTAAAACCACTTATAATAAGGATGCAAAGAAAAGACTTAGACATATGACCAAATTATGCAGGTCTCAAGTGAATTTGAAACTAAATTAAAGGTAAATGGGATGGTGATCTTTGGTAGATGTTGATGCAGTGTACTCACTACTCGCTAGACTAGTCACTAGTGCCAGTGGCAGTGGCATATTTCTACAGCCCAGCAACAGATATAGACTAGATACAGAACCCATCTCTGAAATCATGCCAGTTTTGCCACATCACATTACTTTAAGTTCTAAACATATAGCCCACAGGTTAGTAGCAAGTAAATAGGGCCTGTTGTTACTACGATAACCCCAGAATCTAACTTAATGGGTCCCGTTCATTGAGCGAAACATTTTTAAATTGTTTGCATGCACGTTACCTGTAGCTTCGATACACTGGTACACTAACATAACCCGCTACATGTGGGGCTGGGTTAGCGAAAGAGGAAATAATCATAGGGTAATCACCAATTTAGGAGAGGTTATTTTACAATTTTATAGATAATTCAAACACGACGTGCATACATTTTCATTGAATCGAGAACAAAATAAACCTCAACTCACCAGTTCCATGCAGACTCGAAGTTTAAGCATCAGATTTCGGTGAATCCTATTCTGCTAGCAGACTAGTTATAGTTAAGCGTGCCGGTTCGTAAAATCAACAAATTCCTTTTCGCGCGTTAACTCGAGCTTTACGAACTGGCATACATAGCGCACACATTTTATAAAATCGAATAACTTTTTAATTAAAGCGTTTTATGACCTAAAATTTTGCAGAAAGGTTGATTATTATAATATCATTCAAAATATGTAAAAATATTGAAATCGAAAATTTACACGAAAAACGCTTCGTATGCCGGTTCGTAAAATCAGCGACGATATGTTGTACTTTTTTGTAGTCTATTCAGTCATGCTTGGTGACATTGCTAAATTTAAACCCGTTTCAGGAATTTGATCTAGTTCCTGGACCATTCAATCTTCAAGTTTGTTTCCAATGACATATTTTCTGTACCACTACACTTCCATCTCTCTTACATGATACATATTGTAAAACAAGCCAGAAGCTCATATTTCAGATCTTTAAAAGCTGTATTTTGGCAATAGTTTCTCTGTTCCTCTCAAACACTGATATTTCAGTGAATGAAAAATAATGCTTCCTCATTACTCCACCGATAAAGAAAGCTTGTGTAAAACTTGACCTCTTGTAAAGGTCTGCTCTAAAAATTGTTAACTATTATTCTGAAAATAGTAACATCGACTGACCCTTCACGTGGAGAACTACGTCTTTTACGGCAGTTCATGTATGGCTTTCTGCAACTCAGACGCTGGTAACATTATCTCAAGTTGCTGGTAGTAACAAGAATACTGCACTTATCATATAGCAGCTGATCTATTATTAATTACCTGACTTGTGCTATCTCTTCTATGAATTCATGAGGATATAACATTCTGTAGGAAGTACTTGGCTGTTTTTCAGTTCTTGCAAATCATGATTTCCACTTTTGTTATTATTGTCATGATTGATACAGCTTGGAAACACCAGTCAGATTGTTGTGAAGAAAGCTTGTTTAGTGGCATGGGTTCATATTGATGCACAAGGTCCATATTGTACTTGTATTGTCAGAAGAAAGTTTGGAACATCGAGCAAGTTCAGTAATGCTTTTGCGGGGATACCATATTAATGTGTTGAATCAGAAATGAAAGGATGGAAGCCTATTGTTGCTGAATGGGATCTTCCAATTAAACATTTGTCTGTTCATTTGTAAAGTTACATGTATGTTTGTATTGATGTTATCATGTGACTTGAAATGCTACCAAGGATTTCTACATCTGGATGGGCAATTCTAGAAAGTGTAGTTGTCTAACATTTCACTTCACCCACATCAAGTAGTTTGAATTGTGCATGGGACTAATCTGCAGTTATGTCTTTGAGGAAGATTTCTAGATCTAAGTCCAGAAAGGTGTGTATTCTTTTAATGAATTCATAATAATGTATATAGTAACCCAGTCAAACCAACGATACCAACACCAGACCGACTACAGACTGAACAAAAAATCATATTACCCCAAATGGTCCGAAATTGGTCTGGTTGGAGTTGATGTTGAGTTGGTTTGGTGGTGATTTATAGCTAACAACTGAATTATGCATACCCCTTGTAAATTTGATGTTTTTTGTGTTTTTCGTAACTCAAGAATGATAGGTAGGCAGGTTGAATTATAGGGCCTTCATTCAATAATTTAGATTTCAGCTTTAAAGGTAATTCAAAGTTTTGGGAAATTTTGAAAATTGGACGGATAGTAATTCTTTAAATATTTGATATATTTGGATGCCCCTGTGGATCTATTATAAGCACTAGAAAATTTAGCCCCTTAAACACTTCTGCTTTCGAGAAAATCGAATAATCATAATTTACCGGTGCTCCCGGTAAATTTCAAATATTTCAAATAGTGCCTAAGGCCATTCCATGGTAACTGTGACCATGAAAATCTCAGAATATACAGTTCTGATATAATTTCCTAACGGGAATAGAAAATCTGTCGATTGTAGTCAAGAAACAATGTTTTAAAGCTAATGTAATATCAGTCTTGAGAGTGAGCTATACAACCTAAAGAGTTTATTAATTACAATTTCATCACTTTAGAATCGATTTCGACTGCGACAACGATCATTGAATATTGTAAAATCGCATATATGCTTCCAATATGTTCATTTGAACCAAATTCCTGACCCCATACCAAAACTTTGTATTACCTTTAATATATCACATAATCGAGGAACATAATTTGGACAAATCAATTTTTCACATATTTATAAAATTACAAAAACTTTGTAAGGGTAGAAATAAAGTAGTTGTTGACTGTATGCTCATTAATTTCCTTCATTTACCTATTGTCATTAGTTGGCTCATTGTGTCTATACTTCTGTAGTGACTTATTAAGGTATAATATTTGTTTTAAGATTAATCTCCCAGGCTGAAATTAAAAGGGGTATCTATTACTCCCCTTTTAAGATTTAAGCAGTGAAATTAAAGCTTATTGTACACTATAACGATTTGCTTTTGGAAGAATTTGCAACAGTATTTGATACAAGCATTCAAGCATGTAAAATCATAATGACCGAGGATCTGAATAGTCTTAAATCTAAATTTCAAGAGATTTCATGCTTCCTTGGATAAGGAAAAGCTAAATTGGCTTAGAATCGTAGTGACTTCAAACCAGCTGTGCAATTGTTTATGATTTAAAGCCGATTTGGCTTTTATTCTGACTAGAAGAGTTCAAAAAAAAAAATCCTGGTTGTAAGTATTCTTATCATTATTTAGAAGCTAATCAGGAAGATGATATTTGTTTAGATTTCCTATGTAATACAATTGCATTTTCTTTTTGATTGATGCTCTATCATGACTTCAAGGTGATATGACAGCGTCCAACAAAAGTAAGAACTATGATGATACTGCGATTTAGTTATGCACTGTAAAAACTTAAAATAGAACAATCTAAAGGCCATATTAATCTCCTGTTTTGCCATGCCTAAGGTCACGCTGTGTGAGATAGGTACGGTCAATTACATTTGTAGGACAGACCGCCTGTTTATTCGAACAGCCAATGAGATAATTGTGGGTACTACAGGTATTGGAGCCTTGTACAAAATTAATTAGCTCTCAATCCACTTGTCGTGACCGTTGGAAAGCCTGATGTATTGCTTGATCAAGAGGATTGGTTACAGATGAATGGTATCAAAGCGGATCAATAATTGCATTTTTATGCCTTTTATTTCAGACAAAGAGAAAGAACAATCGCTTGTTTAAGGTGAATAATTGCAAAAATACAAATGCCATGCAAAGTGATTGAAAATATATAAAATAGTATGAATAAGATTCTTTTGTGCATTTGATTAATCCATGTAGGCCTATATCTTTCAAATTAATAACATAAAAATCAAACATTGTGGTAATTGATAGATATCTTGGGAATGCATTTATACCAAGTGTTTGAAATGAATATTCCTCAAAATCATAAAATGGTGCCATGAATGCAAGAAAGATAGACTTGTACGTGTGTACCTGTACATGTAACCATTAGAATATGGCCATCTTCATTAAAGGTACTATGTCCCATTTGCAGGCCAAAAAAAAGAAAAGGTTAAATTCCACCGGCATTTGAAAGATAATACTAATTTAGAACTTCCATTTATAACGAAAGGGCTTGAAAATGTCTTTTTGTGGGAAAATAATGACCGTTAGTTGTCGAATCCACTTTAGGGATTGTAATCCTTTTAGTAAATAGTCTGATTTTCAGACCCTTGTACCGAAGGGTGTACGTTTTGTGCTGCACATAGATTCAATCAGTTTAATTTTGGCCATTACAAACAGTGGGTTATTGATGTAGACAAATGCTCATGTACCCTTTACAGCTCATTTTATGTATGCTATTACAAAAGAATAAATGAGGTCAGTCAGTCACTCAATAGTGTCTGACAGTGAAGTCCAGAAAATAAAAGGGATTCCTTGCATAATTTGAATACTAGGACACTGCTAACATTTAAATTTCACAGATAGGACATACATATTCATAATTCCTGCAAAGTTCTACAGAATTTGATGTTGGCTGCAAATGGGACATAGTACCTTTAAACTATTAAAGGAGGTGTCTCTGATTCCTCCAAGTACTATTGTCATAACAACATATCATTATGAATCCTTGCTAAGTATATCATCACTGCTTCGATAGCTCAGTTTGGAAATGCAAATGTGCATGCATCCTTTGGGTTGTATACTATCGCTACAACTCGATTACTCTCCAATTGTCAATCAACCAACACCAGGTCATCATTAAATATAGCGGACTGGACAAAATCAAACTCAATCCAGCTCTAGATACAGTTAATGGAATTGAATCATACGTGGCCAAATCTCCCTGACTTCTACCACGGCATTCATATGCCTGAAAAGGGAGGAAGCGTAGTAATATTTGATCATATTTCCTCATTAAATGCCAATTAATTTGGGATGTCTCTTAGACCTATCATCAATGGCTTGATGTAAATTGTTTGTATTACAATGGTAGCATCATAGTCATGTATGCATCATCTTGGAGGAGCAACTGGATTCCCATTCTAGTTTGGATACCTACCGCTCCTCAATTGAACTCATCATCATCATCCTGCTCAACAGTTTTTAGGATTTTGAACTCTGACAATTGAACTCTGACATCATCCTGCTCAACAGTTTTTAGGATTTTGAACTCTGACAATTTAACTCTGACATCATCCTGCTCAACAGTTTTTAGGATTTTTCTGCATCATAAAGGACACCTTTCTGACATTTGTGACACTACTTTGCATGTTAGTAACGATGGACATAGCATTTAGGCTAATAAGTAAAACATTCTACAAAACGATTGTTTGGATTCTTTATCTGATATTTTGAAGGTTACTTTTTCTGAAATAAAAATGGAGGCTGTATTTGTCTATTTGTGTTGACATTAATATACTCTGTTGGATGAGTGATTTAATGAACTAATGAGACAAATTGTAATAGTGTCCTTGGAGTCCATCCTTTGACTGATGTTTGTTTGTTGTCAAGCTAAAGCTGTCATTGATATGCAGTATTTGTTTGCTTGTTACACCCGTTATGTTGACAAAGAGTCTATGGATGATTGGACCACCAGGATCAGCAATGATGATTTTCTATTGCATGCTTTTGAAATTAATCCCATGACGTGGGTGCTTAATTAACTAAAACACGCTGCGTCCATCAATTTTGATGGTTTTGTATAGCATATTATTTATTTTTTCTTCCTTTCTTTATATGAATGTCAACATCTTTGGAGCATTAAATGGACAGTAATTGTAGTAATAGATACCATGGCTTGGAGGCACTTGTTTCTCATTCTGTAGCTTCTGATATCATAAATGGATTTGGACGTAACCATAACGTGCAGCGCCTCAGGCCACTGTGGCAGCTTTTAGCCTGGAATGACGTGATATGTATTAAACAGGATGTACAGACACTCGCATGTAATGGTCAGTTTTTGTTGGTAAATGTTTAGCTCTTTGCGGAGAGGGATCATCTTACTTTGCTTGACACGCACAACATGGAATTGGTAATGAATCTACATGTACTGTACATGTAGTCAAATACTGTTTTTTTATTTATTTTTTTTAATTATTCATAGATATTTAATGAAAGGACATGGATGAGCTGAAATATGAATGGAATAAATGTACATTTTTAATATGATTTGTACTTTTAAAGTTGAATCAAAGTGTGATCAAATTGTGACATTTGTTTTTGTTCATTTTGATTATTGGAAGAACATTTTTTGTATTGTCAATGAAGTATAAATCAGTATGCATGACAGCCCTAAAAAATAATGTAGAAATAATTATACCAGGAATTATAACAATATTGGAATTATTTACAGGGATATTCCCTTCAATGTGCACAGGAGTATTGATGATATTCCTTTAGGGTATAAAGTGTAGCTGGGTTTTCAATGCATCACAAACTAGAAGATGTATGTGTACATAATGTAGATCTGTCTCTGTTGTGAAATCCATTTGAGAGTTTTACCAACTTGTGTATTTACTAGATTAAGATTTGGAAGTAATAACTGTCTGAAAGACTTACAGAGATGAACATACAGTCAACAACTAAATTTGTCATTACTAGTACCTTACCAAGTTTTGTTAAGTTTTAACTGTGTGAAAATTTGATTTGTCTTGATTTACGAATGTGACATATTAAACCTTACATCTGAAAGTATTCAATTAAGGCCATAATTTAACCAGTCCATCTTTCATTCTTGAGTTACTGAAAACACAAAAACATCAAACTTACAAGGGGTATGAATAATTTAGATGTTAAAGGTATTATGTTCCATTTGCAGGCCAAAAAAAATGAAAAGGTTAAATTCCAACGGCATTTGAAAGACAATACTAATTTAGAACTTCCAAAAAAAGGGGGCTTGAAAATGTCTTTAAGTGGGAAAATAACGACTATTAGTTGTCGAATCGACTTAGGAGCTATAGAGCCAGTAAGTAATAGTCTGATTTTTCAGACCATTGTACCGAATGGTCGTACGTTTTATGCTGCGCAAAGATTCAATCAGTTTAATTTTGGCCATTACAAGAAGTGGGTTATTGATGTAGACAAATGCTCATGTACCCTTTACAGCTCATTTTATGTATATGTTATTACCAAATATGAAATAAGCCAGTCAGTCACTTAATAGTGTCTGACAGTAAAGTCTAGCAAGTAAATGGGTTTCCTTGCATAATTTGAATATTAGGACACTGCTAACGTTTAAATTTCACAGATAGGACATACATGACATATTCATAATTCCTGCAAAGTTCTACAGAATTTGATGTTGGCTGCAAAAGGGACATAGTATCTTTAAAGAGATGAACATACAGTCAACAACTAAATTTGTCATTACTAGTACCTTACCAAGTTTTGTTAAGTTTTAACTGTGTGAAAATTTGATTTGTCTCGATTTACGAATGTGACATATTAAACCTTACATCTGAAAGTATTCAATTAAGGCCCTAATTCAACCAGTCCATCTTTCATTCTTGAGTTACTGAAAACACAAAAACATCAAACTTACAAGGGGTATGAATAATTTAGATGTTAAAGGCTAAGTCCACTCCAAAAAATAACTTACAGGAGAAACAGAGCAAAAAAAGTTTGAGGAAAATCGGATCACTAATAAGGAAGTTATGAATTTTTTAAAGTATGAAAAACTATGGAACAATGAAAATCACTACACAAATTGCCAAATTGGTTACCAGTTTGTGACGTCATTGCCTCACTATTTATCAATTGCTTTATATATTTTTATCCCATTAATTTCCCTTTTTATCCCCAAGAACTTGATTTCCCCATGCCTTTGCCCTGGTTATATGATATATATCATATTGCATGCATGACATTTTACAATCTGTTATGAACTTTGAAAAATTGATACTCTTTTCGGAATACTGTATATTCATAATTATTACTGGTAATTTTCATATAAATAGTTTATTAACATTCACATTTTTCATGATTTACCAGAATTAAAAAAATTACTCTATATTAGTGCATCCACACAAAACATATTACTATCAATATAACTTGGATGCTGGTGTGAGGAAATACGATTTTTAGGAGGAAAATTGGAAATTTATATTATTAATATAAAGAAAACAATAAGTGGATAGTGAGTCAATGACGTCACAGACTCATGAGTGAGTTTTCAGTTTGTCTTGTGATTTTCAAAGATTTTCATGTCATTAAAAATTCAATTCATAACTTTCTTATTAGTCATCCGATTTTGCTCAAACTTTTTTTGATTGGTTTGTCTGATTGTTCTGCTTCTATTGAAAGTAAGTTATTATTGGAGTGGACTTGCCTGTATCTATACATTGGCCTATGCATATCACTCTGACTCTTGTAGTAGTACTGGAAATGTTGTCATGTGACTCACATTCATTACATTAGTTGTACATAAAGCAGGTCTTTTGATTAGTAAATGATATCGTTTTAATCATGGAATACCAATAGTTGCAATGAAAGTTCATGGTATGTATATATGTAAAGTATTAATGTAATATTTTCTCTGTCACTATGTTTGTGAATATATACTGTACCAAAGTGTCACAAATCAAATGTGGAATTTTAATTCTGTATTAATATTAGATTTAATTATCCTCCATGAGAAGAAGAAGCTCAAAAAAGAAAGAAAAAGAATCTTTCAAGTAAAGAGGAACATTTCATACTGTTTGTACCTGTTTCTATCTCAACTCTCAATCAACTTTTCTTCGTCCAGTCCAAAGAGTACAATATTTGAGGTCTTTTGCTCGGTTGGTGAAGCGTCTGCCTGTCAAACCAAAGATCATGGGTTCAAATCCAACCCAGGCAGATGACTGAAGCTTGTATTATGTGTTAATGTGCCCCTTCCCAGTTTCATAGACGCAGGCTGGGTTACATTGAAAAACACTTCATCCCCTTGGATAGGATGTTGAATAGAGGCCCTGTGTAATGGAGAGTCACCACTTGGGCACGTTAAGAACACACTGCATTATTCGAATAAGGGTAGGGGGAAACACCAGTTTAGTGGTGCAACTGCACATCCTAATCAGTTATGAGTTTATATATCGGGGGGAGAGACCCGATGGTTACAGTGATTCATTTCGCTTTTCCCATCCCAGGCACAGGTGATGCCGAATACTTAACAACAACAACAATAACAACAACAAAATGTCTGTTCTGTGTTTTTCCCATCACAGGGCAGAGACCTGGTGCAGCTCTTTGACTCCGCAGGGAAGGTCTCCATGAGGACGGGCTCCATCCCAGCTCAGACCCGGATCACAGTGCTCCTGGATGACATCAGAGATGCCTACCTGGAGCTGGAGGATGTATCAGAGAGTAGACGGATCCAGCTGGAGCAATGCAGGGACCTCAGACAGTTTGAGGTGGATGCTGAACAGGTAATGGGGATAGCAATTCGTTTCAGAATATATAAACGGTCTTTGAAAACATGCTATAGATGAGCCTGATAAGTAAGTCATAGACAGAAGTTTGACAAATTTTGAAAGTTAGAAGGCCTTCAAAAAACAAGTAGTGAAGATGCGAACTATTCATTGATCAGGCTCAGATTCCCAAGGTACATGTTTCATTGATTGACATTTAGAAGAAGGATTTACAAAATGCCTGAAATGCCTACTGACTGTTTTTCATGGAACATGCAGGATCATGTATGATGTATCTCTACTCTGTCATTTTACTACTGGCAACAAGGTGCATTGATAAGATCATTTCACCTGTATTTTTCATTATTTACATGTGGTTGAAAAGCATTGTTGCCTAATTTATAAATTTGTTGCCATTAAGTATTTTCGGCATTTCAAGATAATTTCACTCCGGACTGCTTTTCTTCTTCAGGGTGGTGCTCCTAGGTCCATAGAATCCATTGAAATGTAAACAAAATGGTCAAAATTGTGCAGACAGTAGTCATTGTTATTTTTGCTGTGTGTAGTATCTCGAAACATATGTGAAAATGATTGTAGCATTTTTCTATTTTGCTATACAGTTTATGAATTTAATTGTCACTTATAGACATATATTGTTTTTTTTCTTTTTGTTTAATGATGAGGATTATATGATATTTTATGTTTTTGTTTTTGTTTTTGTTTGCTGTTAGGTTGAGACCTGGATCCATACTGCTGAGAAGATGCTGGCCGTAGCTGCTATACCAAACTCACTCAATGAGGCAGAGCAGCTACAGGCAGAACATCAGCAGTTTGAACTTGCTATAGAAGTAAGCAAGATGATATGGGAGGGTTTTCGTGATGGTGGTGGTGGTGGTGGAGGTGGAGGTAGTGAGGGAGGGGGGAAGGTGGGGGTAGTGACAGTGGTAGGTGGTGATAATAGGAATAATCATGATTATGATTGTGGTGATGATGTAGTCAATAGGATGATGATGGTGGGGTGGTGGTACAGGAGGTACATGTACATGTAGTGGTGAGGATGATGATAGGTGTTGGTTATGATGGTGGAGTTGATTGTGATGATGGCGATAATTATAATGATGATTAGCCTGATCATCATCATGATGATTAGCCTGATCATCATCATGATGGTGGTGGTTGTGGTTGGTTTGGTTTGGTAATAGTGACTATGGAGATTGTGATTTTGATGGTATAGGAGGTGTTGTTGTTGGTGGGGTAGTTTTAGTGATGTTGGTAGTGATGGTGGTTATAGGGATGTTGATATTGATAGATGTGGTCATGAAAAAGCTGAATTTTAGTGGTGACAACATTGATTACAGTTTTATGGGCTTATGATGGTAAATGTGATGATGGAAGTGACACCAATCATTGTGATGGTATGAAAGATCTTATTCGTCTTCAATATATAAATAAACCAGATTTACACCCTGAAACTGACAGCATTCTTCCCCATTCATTAACAGAAAACCCAAGAAAGTGCAATACGTCTCCACGACACTGCCTACAAGCTCCTAGAGTCAAGACATTATGATTCAGAGAGGATACAGGGAATCGCTTCCAGTATTGAGAGAAGATGGCAAGCCCTTGTCATGCAATCGGAAGACAGGAGGAAACTGTTTCAGTATGCTGCCAGCTTCTACAAGACTTCAGAACAGGTGAGCAGGACGAGGGTTTAGAGAATTAAAATGGGTGGATGAATAGAATTAAGTTATCAGGAATTAGGGGGCTTTTGGCTCAAGAAAGTTTGGGGATAAGAAGATGGCAAGCTCTTGTCCTGCAATTTAAAGACGGGTGAAAACTGTTTCAATATACTGCCTGCTTCTACAAGACGCCAGAGCAGGTGAGGGGGTTAATTGAGATGGAAAGATGGATGGAAATTTTTCTTTAACTATGTCCACCTCAAGTATTAAGTCGTTGGCATAAGGGTTGTGTTTTGTTCAGGAGGGTTAGTGGTTTATTTCTAGGATGAGAAGATGATAAGCTCATTCTGTACAGGAGCAGGTTAGAAAGAGATTGAAATGATTATTTGAGGAATATATCATGGGAATTATTGTTATTGATCTACATGTGAGATTAGACAGAGAGTTGGAGCAAAATCAAAGGAAAGACATTCTGGAGGGAAAAGGGGGATGTGCACGTTCAAGGGCCAACAAACAAGAAAACAGGGATAAATAAAATATCATACATGTATCTTGAAAAGTGGATATTCATAATGCAATAAAATATGCATGGAGTAATGGATTTTGTACAGATGACTGATAAAACGCTGTCATTAAATGACTTTACTCTGAATATTCCCTTCTATTCCAGGTGCAATCAGTGTTAGAGGATCTAGAGAGGGAGTACACCAGGGAGGAGGACCTCTGCGGTGGGGGCAGCGAGGACCGTTGCCCTCCCCAGGTCAGCGATGCCGACATCGCCAAGCACATGAGCCGCCACCAAGACCAGAAGGAAAGCTTCTTGAGGGCGTGTACCATGGCGAGGCGCAACGCAGAAAGCTTCCTCAAGTACCTCAAAAAGTGCAATGTTTACTCCAGCCAACAGGGCTCCACAATGGCCGACAGGACGAGAGGGCCTGAGGGTTACGTTAAAAGTAAGTACTAATGCTCCAGAGCACCTCCCCCAAACACTGGTTTTATAGTAGGTATTTTGCAACTTGGAACAATAGCCAAGTACGGTATCATCAGGTAATCGTTGACAGCTGGTCACACCGGGAGAGTCCCAAATTGGCCAATCAAATTGGTTTGCTGCTGCTCAGAATATATTTGTATCATTAATCTATTCATAAACAAAGTAACAAAACACTTGTAATGAGGTGCAGTCCCTGGCCTCAAGTTTGTTTGCTAGATTATTTCTTTGTATCTATGACTTTTCAATTATCATTTACCAACCAGTTAAAAGGCCCAAGTTACAGGGAATTACATGTAGATATTATTGCAACTTACAGAACATAAGTACATAGTTCTTAAATAAATTGTTCTTCTTGCTTATCATCAAGATATGTCATCTTGTTCAATTACATGTTTGCTTGATTGTTGTCTAGACTAAAAGTCAATCTTTCATGAAAGTGATTGATAACTTTTTATTTATGAATATTTTAATTTCTGTATCTTTCCTTCTCACTTGTTTGAACTTATGCAGGAATTCTAGAAGAGCTGCTCTTACAAGAAGATAAGGTTTTAGATCATTGGACTCAGAAGAAGAAAAGATTTGATCAATGCTTGCAATATGTGCTGTTTGAAGCCAGTGCTAGACAGGTAAATATATCCAAGTATGAAACTTCTGAAAAAAAATGTATAGCAGTTTTCTAACATGCTATAAGAGATGGACATACAAGTCTTGTGAGGCGATGGATAAGTGCCTGCAATGTCAGTTCATTCAGCATCAATTGTGTAAATGAATACTATGTGATTATTGTGATAGGTGTAAGTGATATTCTTTGTGATAGATGACCATATTTTAAACTTATTTCCAACATGTTCAAAATATTAATATCCAAATACTCACTATATGAACTTGTGGACACTTGCCTTGAACTAGATAAGAACAGTGAACCCATTTCCTACAGGAACCAGATTGTCCCATTATGAAGCCATTGAGAAGATGAGAATTTGGTAGTCAACGGGTTAAGATGGAGTTTAATCCATTAATGAAATTGAGTGATCAAAATTAGAGATTTCAGCTTATTCATTTTGTGGATTTATATATCTCAGTGAACTAACAATATGAGCTATGAATATACACACTTCCAGGCATTAAACTGGATCCACGACACAGGAGAGTTCTATCTATCAACCCATACCAAGCTGGGAGAGGATAAGGAAGAGACAGAGGGACTACTCACTGAGTACAATGAATTCAAGAGTGCTGCAAAGGTAAGCAAGATCTTATTATCTGCTGCGGCACCCCTTTTTCTGGAAGAAAATACCATTGGAGTTAGAAACTGTAAGACCCTTTAAAATTTGTTAGTCTAAATTGAAAACTCTTTAGTCATGCTTATCACATGGATATTACACTAATTTGTTTCACTTTCATCTTTTCCTTGTGAACTCTGGAATTTTTTATTCAAGAAGATATCAACCTCATTGTGATGTTTCATGCTCAACCTTACTAGTCAAATGTTCATATTTAATTCAAATGATGGCAAAATATTAGTAATAAAGTGTTGTTTATTTGGACGTGTGATTGTAAAACCAAGAACTTTCATTACCCAAAATTTTAATGTTAATTAATGTGATCTGTAAAACTTCAGTGTTATAATTCAGTCATTTAATGGCATGATAAAACTTCCATGCATGCAAAGTTTCTGGTTTTATATCAGCGATAGTCCTTCTTAATAGCACAGTGAGGTGAGACAATCTCTGTAATGTCTATCATGGCCTGCCAAAATATGTTTTAATGAATTTTATATTATAAAAGATGATAAAACAAATACGCTCTTGATGAAATTCTAACAGGAGAATGGTGAGAAGGTCAAGCTGTTACTGCGACTTGCGGACAGTCAGCTGGAGAAGGGTCAATCACATGCCACCCGTATCAAGTCATGGGTCAGTGCAGTCGACAAGAGGTATCGGGACTTCTCACTCCGGATGGACAAGTACAGGGTTCAGCTGGAAGGCAAGCTAGGTCTCAGTCATGAGGTGGGTCTTACAGAACATTGCCTGTAACACATGATGATATTAACAAGAAGATGATAGTGGTGTTGGAGGTGATGATGTTGGGAATGATGATGATGATGAGGAGGAGGAGGAGGAGAAGGAGATGATGATGGTGTTAATGAAGAAAAAGGAGGAGGAGAAGAAGTAGAAGATGAGAAGAAGAAAAAGAGGAGAAGAAGGAGAAGAGGAAAAAGAGGAGAAGAGGAGGATCAAGAGATAGTGGTAGGAGAATGAGATGATAGTAGGAAGAACAGGAGGAGGAGGATGGAGTAAGAGGAATGGATAGTGATAAGGATGAGGATGATGTTCATGGTGGTTGTGGAGGAGCAGTTGATGATGCGAGCTGATGGTGACAAAGTTCATGTTAATAAAACAAAGAAATTTTCTTCTTGCAGACTACATTCTCAAGACTTAAATAAATAGCAGTTGTATAACCAATCAACTATTGTAAGACTGTTCTAAACATCCTTTGTTCTGTTATGCCTGTAGGATGATGGAAACCTCTCATTAGACCATCGAAAATCAGACAGCAGTCTAGAGTTGAAGTTTAGAGATGCTTCCAAGGGTGTGGGAGAGGAGAAGCGAAAATCAGCAAGGAAAAGAGAGTTCATCATGGCTGAGTTATTACAAACAGAACAGGCTTACGTTAGAGATCTTCACTGCTGTATTACGGTAAGAAGAAATCTCGGCTAATTTTGAGCCAAGCTGGATTTGCATTAAAGGCATCTTTTAACAATGTTAAATCTGAGATGCATGGCCCTACGTGTTATCAGTGTCTGTGATATGGTGTAATATTGAAGCCCTAAAAAAATTCAAAATGATCATGAAGTGCCTCTAAAAATAAAAATCTTTGAGTGACCGGTTTTACCATACTCATTTTCCCAATAGACTGTAGTGTTATAAAAACCGTTAGGAAACGCAAAATGAAATTTTGATTTCCAATCATAAATATCTTGATAATCAGACAGGCGATCGGCTTGTAAAAGTCATGGGATTCATGACTGACCTAAAGGTTTGATTATGATCGCAGCATAAGCTAAATCCAGGATTTTGTTTCAGAATCTGAGGCAATGTTACCGAGTCACTTTAAGTGATTGTATGTATTACAACACATTGTAAATATGCATGAAAAGAAAAAGAGCAGGCACTTATATTTTGGAAATTTACTCAGAGTCTACTATGTTAGTCATTAATAGTGATATTACAATGTTAAGCTGTTGGCAAGAGAGAGGAGGTAAATTTACTACCACCAGATCACAAAGTGATCTTGATCACAACTCAAACAACTTCTGTAGTTTTCACCAAAAACTTGACCACGATTCTTCTCCTCTGAATGGCATTTGTTTGAAATGTTTGTAGAAAACACAAAACAACCTGTGTATTTGCAGTTTAAAGTCTTGTAGTAAATCAGAGATAAATTTGCTCTCTCTTTTTGTATCAGAACTACATGTGTGAGATGATGGCATCTGTAGGAGAGGTACCTGGAGGTATCGTAGGAAAGGAGCACATCATCTTTGGGAACCTTGAGGATATCTATGCCTTTCATAAAGAGTAAGTACATGTATAGATTCTTGCCAAAGTGCCTGGACATTACCTCTGCAGTGTGTCCCAGAAAAAAATGAAACCCGTAAACAAACAATAATTGTGAGAAAACTATGAGCTGTATAAAGAATTTTCTTGCTTTCCATGAAGAAGAAGTAATATGCTTTCAATTATACTATGATTGTATCAATCCATTCATGCATCACTGAGCAACATTGATTTTTTTTTCTTCTGGGATGCACTGTCTTACATTTTATTCCTCTGTTTTATACTCACTGTGAACATGACAGAAAAAGAAAGAGAACAAAATATACGGTTCCTTTTCTACCCTCAACAATTGCTGTGATAGACAAAGGAACATCCCTTCACTGCTATTAATAAGTAAAATAAGTAGAACAGGTGAATATGCATGTGACGCCTGTTCTACACATTTTTACATAATAGCAGTGAAGGGATGTTCCTTTGTCCACCACAGCAATTGTTGAGGGTAGAATAGGAACCGTATATTTTTCCTCTTTCTTTGTCCGTCATGTTCACAGTGACTATTACTATTATTTTATACTATTAGAGTGCAACTGTATTTTGTTAATTTGTCAGAAAAGTTTCAAGAAAAGCCTTCAATTGTAAGGAACACTTACAATAGAAGGAGAATATATTTTTGGTATAAATTTTGAGTCTCAAACTGTCTTTTACCACATGAATTAAAAACATTTTTGCAGCAGGTATCCCCAAGACTTTTTCACATTCAGAGATTATCTCTGGCGTTGAATGTTCCTGTTCCACCAGGTCCATAGAATCAAATAGAAAAGAAATATCTCTTTACAATTAAGTGCCAGTTGAACTCAAACTTTCCTTTTAGTAGAGCTAAACCACCTTCAATTTTTTTTTTTTACAATGATATTTTTGTACTTCATAGCGTCTTCTTGAAAGAACTAGAGAAGTATGAATCGATGCCTGAAGATGTCGGCCATTGCTTCGTCACATGGGCTGACAAGTTCCAGATGTATGTAACCTACTGCAAGAACAAACCAGACTCAAATGCCTTATTAGTAGAACATGGAGGAGCATTCTTTGATGTAAGTCAAATTTTATCCTGAATTAATCATGGCTAAATTTGTTCATTCTGTCAAAAATTATTCCTTCCAAGTGTCTACCCTAGCCTTCGTATCATATATCTCTAAAGTGCTTCGAGACAATTTTGATGTATTAAGCACTATGTAAGCCCAGAATATTAGTTGTCCAAGAAAGCCCTAATTTTCTTGAGGTGTTTAGCCTAGCTCAAATGGTTTGACTAATATATTTTACCTACAAAATTTGCAACTCCATTCTTAGAGGAAGACAGCTGTCATAGCAGCTACCTGTATGTTTAATATCATCGTGGTTCTTGTACTGGGCTGCCTGCAGAGGGTGTCATGAATTATAGACATGAGTACTGCACAAGAACCCAAAATTATTATATGCTGTAGTTGTTGGTGGTGGCATTCTTATTTACCCCTTTGAAACCATGGGCAGCAAATCTTGCCAAACAATAGGAGTGTTTTGACCAAGGAGGCTTTGTTTGTCTTTCTGAAACAAAAAAAATCACCCTCATAGTAAACATTATTTCCATGAATTTGTTTGTTGCTCAATTTAACAAGGAAATGAAACCTATTAAGTTAGAATATAATTTTTAAGGCCTGTTCAGATATGATGCGGCAAAACCATGATTTTTTCAATTTGATAATGATGTAAAGTATAATGTATTTGACATTTCTGTATCTTATCACACAGAGCTCAGTGGTTACCTGCAAGTCCTTCTTGCGCACAGTTGCCATTCATTCACACTTTAAAAAACCATTACAGATTTTTTTTTTTGCGGCAGTTTGTTGCGCCGTATCTAAAGAAGCCTTTACAAGATAATTGATGACAATTTGTCAAAGATCTATATTGTTACATAGATGAGTATTTTGAGCCAAGGTACATTTTTATAAAAGTTTCTTATGTGAAAATGTTCATATGTTTGTAACAGTGTTTACTTATTTAATTGTTTTGATCTCTCCTATAACAGGAAATGCAGAAGAAACACAACCTAGGCCTGTCAGTGCAAGCTTACATCATCAAACCAGTACAGAGAATAACTAAATATCAGCTGCTGCTCAAGGTATGACAAACCCTTCTACTTTAATACAGTTATGCTAATTTTATAGTTGTCAGATGAAAGGACACATTCTTTATTTTTCATATTTCTCATGTACACTCTCAGCACTTTGAGCATTTTTGTGAAATGAATACTGCACTTTGCAAATAGTTGTTGTTATTCTTTAAGTAAGAAACAAGATTCTTATTTGAAGAATACATGCAAGATTGTGGAGGCATGATGGTTCAGTGGTAGAGAAGTTTTTTTGTAATTGGGCTAGAGTTTACAAAGTCCCTCGGAGAGGACTTAAAGCTGTTGATCCTGTGGTTCCTTACTTACAAGCATACACATGGTTTCTTAGTATGCAGGTTGAAACAAACCAAGAAACAAGATTCCTGAGAAAGGAAGGAGGGGTGTTAACTTAGACATGAGCAGAGATACTGTCGCATACTCTGAATCTAGTCGGAGCACATCAGTTGCAACATTGAGAATCCAAAGTTTGATTTCATTATGAATGTTTTTTTTGTTGGAAGATAGGTTCATGTATTTGTATATCTTAGTCCAGGGGGGTGTTTCACAAAGACTAAGATCGACTTTAAGTTGGACTTAAGTATAACAGGCCGTTTGTGCCATTGTTTTCTCTCATGATTTACTGGCATTTGTCTTTCAAGGGACGTACAAATCGTGGTCTCAAATCTACAGAGTTTACATTTTTTGATAGTTCATTATTGAAGGAAAAAATATTATCTAAAGATTATAATTTAGAGACCAATGGTGGTAGCAACCAATGGCATGAACGGCCTGCTATACTTAAGTCCAACTTAAAGTCGATCTTAGTCTTTGTGAAACACCCCCCAGGTCCTTTAAAAAAAGTCTCATTATACTTTAAGATTACAGTTTTTCTCACGCGTCTTGTACATGTATTTGTTTGTAACTTTGCTGTTAGCTTCTCCTCACTCCGTGGGTGGATAGTCAACATTTCATGAGCTTGATTCCATGTTACTCCCTCGTACTTATGGAACTTAAAGAAAATGTGATAACCGGTATATACAGTATCTGATTGAAGGGGAGAAAATACAAGTAGTATGAGAGCATATACATGTACTAATCAATGGAATCACAGCATTGATTTAACCCTTTCTGGATAGGATTTATTATTAGAGCTAAATTTATCACACAATGATCTTCAAATTGGCAACAGTAATATATTCTTTTATATTGCTACATTGATAAAATAAAATGTTTTGTCTCTGAAAACAATAAACGTAGGCAAGAATGGCGAAAAGTTGACAAAATTGCAAATTTTGATTTAAAAAAAAGATTTTGAATCTCTCAGCATGATACCACTTTGGGAATTTTAAAGTTTTTTTTCCTATTAAATATTCCTAGCATCAAATGCAATGTAGCCATGAAATGCAAACGGGTGCAGTGTGTGCAGACATGTTTTCCTTTTTTACTCATGAATCTGGCATATCCTTGGGTTTGAATAAACAAATTATTGAGCCAACCACAAAATGCGGAACGGTTGTTGCGAAAGGGTTAATCTGTACATACAAGTGCATTATCTATGTAGTCTAATACATGTATTATTTAAAATGTTGATTTGTAAGGTTTGATTTCTTGATGGCAGGATCTTCTTGCTACGTGCGAGGAAGGGAGAGGAGAAATCCAGGATGCGTTAGACGTGATGTTGACGGTACCAAAGAAAGCTAATGATGCTATGCACGTCAGCATGCTGGAAGGAATCGATGTAAGCTATTTCATTAATTGATTTTATGAGCTTTCTTATTCTTTTGGGTCATATGTGGAAGAACAGTAGCAATGTCACATGAAAAGGTTTACTGGTTTGCTGTATAAATTCTTTCATGTGCTAAATATATGGTGAAATGACTGACCATTTTGGGTCAAGTTTTGATGCTACATGTGAGTGTAGTCCCATATACCCTTATCTTTGTGCAGTGCTTTTCAATGTATGTGGATTTTCAGCAACTTGCTAATAATTTGAGATTTTAAGAACATCACAATACACTGTTATTCTTTTGTTCTACACGAACAACATTTTCGAGACAGATTCTATAGAGTTTTAGACAGTTAGACAAATGATTTCTCATCAACAAACCATATTTTTAAAATATACAGTATTTAGACATCCTATAGACAATTTCTAGAACAATTTCCAGACAATGTTTTCACTGCAAAATAGCATGACCAGTACTCGACTATATCGATGAACTTTGACCTTCAATTTTCAGGACTATCTTCGAGCTCATGGAGAAGTGATCCTCCAGGATGCCTTCCAGGTCTGGGACACCAAACAGATCTTCAGGAAGGGCCGAGAGAGACATATCTTCCTCTTTGAGATGTTTCTCGTCTTCAGCAAGGAGACCAAGGACAGCACTGGCAAGACCAAATACATGTACAAGAGCAAGATGGATGTAAGTTATATTGGAGGAAATCTTCAACATGCTACTATAACTACTAGATATCCTTAAAATATATTTTATCTGAAGAGATTGCACAAGGTCATAACAAAGAGAATGATCTACGCCATCTTCAAAATCGGGCATAATGTCAACAATGCAAAAACTGCTTCACTTTAAAACTGTATTTTTACCTAAGAGTGTTTTAACATGTACATGTAGGTCCAATTTTTTTCTTCAAATTCAGGATGTAGTGATTACTGTCATACTATTTTCAAAGTAATAATGTCAATACTTTAAATTAAATGCATACCATTAAAGAACCAACAACTATGGGTAGCCAGTCTTTGTGTTGTATAAGGGATGAAATGATTGTCTGCAATTTTTATGATAAAGGTGAATTATTTTGTATATGATATAACATGTTTTTTATGATTTTGGTTCCCTTTCTTGACAACAGATGTCGGACCTTGGCATAACCGAACACATAGAGGGCGACCATTGTAAGTTTGCTCTGTGGACAGGAAGGACACCATCTTCAGACAATAGAATAGTACTCAAGGCAAGTCATGTAGCCTCCTAAATTGTTTTCCACTCAAAGGGATTGGTAATGAGAGTAGTACATGCATGTGTATCTCAGTAAAAAAAACCTTTTCACTTTCACTGTAAATTTTTGAAAAGGAGAGAATAGGCTGTGTGCTTCCCATTTAAAAGTATTTTGGTATCCTTCACAAGCAAATAGACATATTGACTCTGTATTAGTAGAGTCATATTGGTCATGATGTTTGTGTACCAATATGTTGTGCAGAGTAGTCATGTATACTGATTTCTGTGGATGCAAATTTGTTAAATCATGGCACAAGAATGTTCTTCAACAGTTGTTATGCAAAGTTAAATGAATGGTTTGAGTTTAATTTGTTCTTAAGTACTCTACAAAAAAATGGTTAATGAAATATTTATTTTGGTGAATTTACTGTAACTTTGTGAGTTTATTTTGTTTGTGGTCCTATTTGCAGGCTCTGAGTATGGACAATAAACAGGAATGGATCAGGAGACTGAGGGAAGTCGTTCAGGACAGGCAGATTCACCCTAGAGCAGGTATAGTGAAATAAGGAATTATGGAGTCATATGAAGAGAGATGGAAAGAGAGATATCAAGACAGGTATTCAGAAACAATCAGAGACAAAGAGAAAGAGAGAGAGAGAGAGAGAGAGAGGGAGAGAGAGAAGAGAAGAGAAGAGATATCGAGATGTATGGGACAGATACAGATACAGATAGACAATGGGCGATACAAACAGCCATTCAGATGTAGAGAGAGAGAAGGGGGTGGGGGGGGGGGAGGATTCACAAGAATGAAAAGGTTGAGGAAAGGGAACGATCTTGCATTTGAAGAGTTGGACGGAAACAAATCCAGACCTGTATTAATATTGTCCATCGTCCATTCATCTCGTCTATTTTTGTTTCCAGCTCTGATTGATACTGTCAAGTTCTCTAAGACTTCCTTCACCAAAAGTGCCCCATCCACGTCTGGTAGTCTCAGTCAGAAATCCAGCAGGTAAGACTCAGATATGATATTTTCCATGGCAACTGAAACAAAAAAGAAACTACAGGTCTTTCAAAACTTTCCATACCTTGTAAAAGTAAAAGATGTGGACTAGTCATGGAATTATAACAACTAAATTTTGACAAATGAGGATTCAATACATTGAAATACTTCTAAGGCAGTAGAAAATGGTACTCCCACTGTGTATGCCTATGAATCGGAGGATCAGGATCATAATTTCAGCAGAGTGCTCTCTCTTTACAGAAACCATGTTAGTAATTCCTAAAGTTTCTATCTATATTTTTTGTCTTCAGCAGACAAAAAGTGATTGCTAAAATATCAACTTGCAAATGCATGAACACTTAAAGATACTATGTCTGTTTGCAGCCAACATCAAATTCTGTAGAACATTGCAGGAATCATGAATATGTCATGTATGTCCTATCTGTGAAATTTAAATGTTAGCAACGTCCTAGTATTCAAATTATGTAAGGAAACCCGTTTACTTTCTAGACGTCACTATCAGACACTATTGAGTGACTGACTGACTTCTTTTGGTACAAGGGTCTGAAAATCAGACTATTTACATAAGTGATTGCAATCACTTATGTCGATTCTACAACTAATCGTCGTTATTTTCCCACAAAAAGACATTTTCCAGCCCTCTCGTTTTGAAGGAAATTCTAAATCAGTATTATCTTTCAAATGCCATTGGAATTTAACCTTTTCATTTTTTGGGCCTGCAAATGGGACATAGTACCTTTAACATATAGCTAGTCTAAGACAACAGTACATCTATAAGTTTCAAAATGGAAAGTCATGATGTACTGTGTACTGATATCATCAATAAAGTTATGTTTATTTTCTTTGTTGTTAAAACAAAAAAAACTTTTAAATTGGCATCATATTTTGATATTATAGGAGCTACAATTCAGAAGAAAGTCTGAATGATGAATCTTTGACAGGGGAGAGATATGACAGGAACTCAATAACCTCTGTATCAACAAACAACACCAACTATACAGACAACAGTGATAGGGTAAGCCTATGCTGATGATGTGTGCTTCATGTGGACAACAATGTGAACGCATGAACCTTTAATGAAATGTCTTGAATGGATGAGTTTATGATAAGAGGAATGAATGAATGGAATTGCGGATGATGAAATTACATGTAACTAGCAGATGTGAAGGAAGTAATATGCAGTTTGTGAACCAATTAAGGTCGTCTATTAGAAGTGGCATGTGGGTTGAAGGAGGACTGGTGGATTGTTAATTTGGTTTTAATAGAAGCAGAAAAGTGAGAGGAACAGGTCAGTGAAAGTTTGAGAACTTTAAAGAAATTTCCATTTTTCCTCAAGAAAATGTCCATCATACATGCACCCTAAATATAATTATTGCAAATATGTTTCTATACAACCTCTATATGGAAAAAAATCTATTCCTTCATCAATAATGAAGAAAATGAAATTCTATGAAATTTTATGGACAGAGCAAATTGGAGAGGACCTTGTCACAGTGTTGCCAAATTTGTGTTTGATTGATCGCAACTTCAAAAATTCATAAGTTTCTTATTTTTAATAGGAATTTGCTCAAACTTTCCCTGACCTGTTCCTTTCATTTTTCTGCTTCTGTTAAAACCAACTAAATATCAGGGTGGACTTCCCCTTTAAGCAGATTATGATGTTTTTAGTAGAATGAGTAGTTGATGGGGATGAATGATATCTGAAGACTGACGATTGATTGAGTTTATTTAAATAAATGAGCTAGAAAAAGGCATGAATAAAAATATGAATGAATGGAACTGGAGAACTGGTGAAAGGTATTTTAATTGGGTCGTCGTCCTGAACAGATCTCTGATCATGGAAGTAATTGGACATGAGATAGATGTACACTTTTGTTTTGATAAACAGACTGGTAGATAATATGTGATTTATTGAATCTAAAGCTCATTAACATAGGATGGGTGGTTAGGATGATATATGTCATTTTTATCTAGAGATGACAGGATAATTGATGAGTCAAAACAAGATTATTAAACTTATTTGAATGTAAATTGAAGAATAAGCTCATGGATGAGTGAAAGGCTAAAGAGATATCAAAATGATGCCATCAATTTTTGACTGTTGCTAAGAAAGATGCAGATTGAGTTAATGTTTTCTTAACCCATTCCAATTGAGAAAGTGTTCAGTATTCCACCTTTTCCTTGCAGTTAGGATGTGCTTCAAAATTTGCTTTACAAGTCATATATGGGCCATTTTTACAATTGTACAGAATAATCATCCATTTTGTAAAGATCAGTCAAAGAGATGAGAACATATATCAAATAAATAAATCAAATCAAATCAAATCAAATCATATGACAATCTATTTTCTTTATCAAATTAATAGGCCCTTTAAAAGCTTCCAGAAGCAGTATACAGATGTTGTATATAGCAGTCTTCAGGTTGGTGAAATGAGTCGGTCTAGTACTTTGCAACAAATCGATATGTTCATTTGAGTCTGAATGCGTAGACTATCAGTCGGTACACAAGTACACACTTGACCGTTTCATAACCCTGTTTACATTACTGTACTCTTACCCAGACCAAATAAACCTCATTACATTTGCATAGAAATGGTAATTTCTTCGACTGCAGACAGGATAGTATACAGGCTAGTCTACCACTCTACTATTTCTTCTATGATGAATCCTTAATGCTAACCAACATTTTTTAAAAATATATATCTTTTTTCTGATTTGTTGTGCACTCACAATGTAGATCAGTCATAAGTGTATGTACTTGACCATTTATCAACTCTTTCTATCATACAGACCAAATTATTTACATCACATCTGCACTTGCAGGGAAATTTCCATTTCTCCAACTGCAGACATGAGAGTCTTTCAGCCTCCTATTTTGTGATGAATTTGTATTTATATGTCACTATTTTCATATCTTCATTAGAGTTTGAGATATATTTTGTAGGTACAGTAGTTTCAAATCATTTGTAGATCAGACAGGGATCACGCAAGTCAGGGTATCAGCACTGCTGGAATTCTGAGTTATCCAAATAAATTATCATATTGGTTAAATAGAAAGCGCCATTTTATTTATATGAAATGCTCAAGACACTTGAGAGTTGAGATTTTAACTCAATGGAGATCATTATTCTGAAAATTCCCAGGGTTCTCATTTTTGTTTTTGAGTACATAGTGGTGATCATTTACTTGAAAAAAAAAATATATATATATAAAATAAAAGATACAACGATAAGCAATAAACAACTTTCATGACTGTTAAAACATGTTATAGTAAGTTCTATAACCAAATCTCTTGTGATCTTTCTGACCCCCATTTCCTTCTCTATTCCTTCCCATTAATATTTACATCATGATATATATCCTTCATGAAACAACCTGTTAACTTCACAATAACAATATCCATTACATTTTTTTACCATCTGAACTGGCCATACATGTGCACTCTTACACAAACACACATATGTACCTGTAACTTGTTGCAATTCTTTGCTGCATTAATGTGATTAATAACATCAATTTCACCCTCTATAATTGGACCTACAATTCTTTAATGTTCCGCTGACACTAAAATGTGTAATTCTGTCCAGAATGGCAGTTTTATCCATCTAGAATCTTGTCTACCGGTAATCTTTCCCAATATCTTATCAAACCAATTCATTCTGTGCACGTCCATCATGTAACATAAGACTGCTGTGAGACTTGCTTACGGTAGCGGGAAACCTCGAAGCTGACTTGACCTTGATGACCGAATACATCACTCCTCTCTCATGTCATCTTCTTAGAATGGTGACAGGTTATTAGCATATTCTGTAGACATACCTGGGGGGTGTTTCACAAAGATCCTAAGTTGAACTTATCTCTAAGTTGGACTTAACAATTATGGAAAGCCATTCGCATCTATGAAAATATTTTGTAAAAGTTATTTTAAAAGCCATAAAATGTTGATTCAAATCATTCATATTTTCTATTATCAAGGGGATTTCATGTTCTTGATGTGGAATTTATAAAAATCTAAAATACTTTATTTTTCGCTTTTGAATATATTATATTTTAAGGCTACAAATGGCTCTCCATAATTTTTAAGTCCAACTTAGAGTTAAGTTCGACTTAGGATCTTTGTGAAACACCTGTACATGTAGCCTAGTAAAGTGTCCACTGTGAAATGACTGCTACCTTACATTTCTTGACATATATTTTAACTGTCTTCAGACACACAGGTTCATTAGCCTTGAATCACATGTAACTACAGTATGTTGTCACATTTATTCAGGACTTCTCAGAATATTTTTTTAGATTGTTGTCATTTCATTTTGTTTTGTAATTGTAAGAAACATTTCCATGACAACAGTATCAAATTTGAAAGACTGATTACATTTTATTTTGACCTGTAGATGGCTTTTTGCTTGTAGAATATTATGGTCTTAACATTATCTATAAATATTTGCTTTGAATACAGGTAGACCATCTGAAAGATAATATCTTTTATTCGTCCTAACTCATACCAAATTTCTAACTTGTAAGGAATAGAAAGGACTTGAAAACATAAACATGCAGTAGGTATATAGAGATAGGGAATAGTTGAGAGAGAGAATTATCAGAAAATATGCTCCTTTTATTCAATACACTGCAAGTGCTACAGTGAGTTGTTACCCCGTTAAGGGATGCATTTATAACAAGATACAGTATATGTGATTAACTATTTTATCCATAAACAGCCATTAAAGTAATGGACAGGTTTTTTTCAGATGGCTCAATATGCTGATGATAGAAGCACGATCCATAAAACCGCCCACACTCATGCATTTTCATGCATAAGGATGAAATTTGACATAAATTCTCCTTCATTCGGTGTATTTGTAGATGTTATGTACATAAGGCATATCCAGTAAATGCAATGCACATGTTATGTGACAATGCCATTATTCCTGTCCTAGATATGAATTGATCTTGTAGATCGTCATCAAATATTCTCTGATAACCTTGCAAGAATCAGAGATCTCTTTCAAAGAAAGTCTTATTGCAATGGAAAAAAGAAGAAGCTTTTTCAGTCACAACTATTTAAAACAAGTTGATGTTGCAGTTTATGTAGATCTTGTTTAGATGTTTAGATGTATGTGTCTGTTATCATAGTTAAGCTGAATGATAACAATTCTCATTTGATAATGGGGAAGTCTACCCTAACTCCAAATTGGAGCACAAGAAAAACATTTCTGTAAAGGAGTAAAATATGAAGATTATAAAGACTAACAGATAATCAAGGAGAGGCAATCAAACATTTTTACCCATGTTGATGACAATTATGAAAAAATGTTTGTAGTGTAGAAATTTTGTTCACCCTTTAATTTGTCACCTTGCTTATTTTTTTTTATAATGAAAACAATTTCTGTGGAGAAGAAAATTTGAAGCGAAGAAATTTTTCCAAAAGCTATTGAATAGTGAAGTATAGAAAGTTCCATCATATGTATTTTTTTCGTTTAGATCATCATTTCACACATACATGATGTCACTGCTCAGACAGATATAAACAGACCAGATCCCGCTATTTAGACTCAGGATATTATCAATGAGTAGGAATTTGTTAATTTTGTTCGCGCTGGTGTTGGTTTTCTCACCGTAACATGAACCCGATCCGCCTCTGTGCAGCCTAGCCTTGTCAGGATGACGAAGTCTCACATAACATTCGGCCGGTCGCCACCACCCGGCAAGTCCAAATTACACAAACTGCGACACCCCCAGACACCCCCACTGGCATGTCCCATCTAGCGCTACGTAACTCTATATCACAATTTAGCTGGTAACAAACCTAAGGGGATCTAAACTAGTCTCTCCCTCATACCTCAATGGTGTTATTAGAATGCATGCAAGACCTTCTGCCCACTCCCAAATAAAGGGATTTTGATTAATAATGAAACCCAAACTTCATTTGACCTTCATTTATACTTTATAACCATATTTCGTTCAAAGTTGGTTGAAATTGAATAAGAAGTGTACTAACTTTGCACCATGCTTTTCATTTTAATGATTGCACAAAAGGCTTACGGTACTAGTATAATCTTTGTGCTTGTGAAGGAATAGTTAAATGATTTAGAATTGTATAATTTTTGGCAAAATGGAGGTTTCGGCATCTTTTCACTGCAAGAATCCATTAAAACTTTGCTGTCTGATCATCATAATTATATGAGAATTATACACAACCATGCACTATCCTCAAAATTAACAAATTTGTTTCTTTTTAAAATATATTTTTCCTACATGTAGACTATGTCTTGTGTGTATACCCCTTTTCTTTCTTTCTTTTTTTTCTTTCTTTCTTTCCTTCCTTCTTTCTTTCTTTCTTGTTTATTTTCATAAATGTGTGAATATTATTCATTTGCTATTGCATCAATAGTTGCCGGAATTTATTAAAGGAATTTTGATGTTTCCAGCTTCTAGTCATACATACCTGAATAGTCTCAGTCAAAGTCCCTAATTCAAGACTAGGATATATAGCCATCAAGTTTAGGTGTGAAGCACAGTCTAATGCTATTACAGAAGGGCACATCTTGTTAGCCTAATTAGTCTGCAACAAAGTCTGATAGTCTAGAAAGTAAGGATTCCAGTACAATGAAAGACACAAAGTTGAATAGAGATTAATCTATACTCCAGCATAATGACATTTTTATTTGGTGGGTAATTTGATGTGTAAGACTGAATGTTACAAATCTGCTAGGCTAGGAAAGAGAAGAAGAAGCAGAATTCGGATTTTAATCAGAAGCAAGACAACGTACACTCACCAAGGTGTGACTCTAGTTCAGAAGACAATGGCAAAATATTATCAATAGGGTCTGAATCATAGTCTAATACATCAAAGGAGCAAAACGGCAGACATTCAAGACATTCTAAGAATGATACTAGACAGCATACACTCAATGGGGTCTGAATCATAGCCTACTATTTTTTTTATAGAAACAGGACAGAATACACACACAGTGCCTACATATACACTGAACAGGGTCTGGATCATAGTCTAATACCTTGGAGGAGCAAGGCAGCAGATACTCAATGGGGTCTGAATCATAGCCTAATACAATTTTGACAAACCATGATAGACAGAATATGCAGATTGGGGTCTGAATCATAGTCTACTATTTGAAAGAAGCGAGTCAGCATACACTCAACAGATAGCCTCCTGACGTGATCAAGTGCGTGTATCGCTGACGACCATCATGCTTGCGCTTGCGTCACGCGTGCTGTTTGTACGCAGGGCAGTGAAGATCACAAGAGCTCTCATTTCATCGCAGCCGGATACAGATGATGCGGAACATATGGGGCGCGACTCTACTGATGATAGGCAGGGAAGAGAGATGGGGACAAGAGGGAGAAAAACGGTGATTGAATAGTGGCCCCAATCCTTTCGATCCGAAGAATGTTTTAGAAACTCTAGTCGCTGAACAGGGCCCATAATACTTTTGATCCAAAGAATGTTTTAGAAAAACTAGTTGCTGAATAGTGGCCCCAATACTTTCGATCCAAAGAATATTTTAGAAAAACTAGTTGCTGAATAGTGGGTGGCCCCAATACTTTCGATCCAAAGAATGTTTTAGAAAAACTAGTTGCTGCTCTCCTAGTGAAAGTTTTCTTGTGATCGTTGAATATTAAGTACATGTATGAATGAGAGATGGCATTTTCAGTAATAATACATTGTAATACTTTGTTATAAAGCACTTTTCTACTTCTAATAACCAATCAAAGTACTTGATCTTGCTGTGGAGTCATTTCATAGATACCATGTTTTAGAAAATAGAAAAAATACTTGTACTCTATATTTTTGGTCCCTAGTAGTTTGACACATCACATTGAAAAAAATGCATGTATCAGAGAGAATATAATCTGATATGTTGACCTGAAGATACTCTGAAAAAAAAAGTCAAGTTAAGGCTTGACACAAGGCCAAAAACAAGCGTTGGTGATTTCTCCCTCCATTCACGTCTCATTTAACAGTGGTTGGTTACTATGGCAATGCCTAATCGATATCCACCTTCAGAAAGGAAGTGATAAGCATGGTTCGATGACTTTATAGAATTCTGTCCTGACTGTCACTGTTTTTTGTAGCATTTTCTCTCCTTGTAGGTGATGAATCTTGTATTGTTACAAGGGACCTGTTGAATACCAACACATGTAACTACATGGAAGGAGAAATTACAGTTGCAGATGAATCCCACCCTGAATATTCATAGTGGACATAGATGTATATCTATGCTCTACACATTCTTATGATTGTCTACATGTGTTTGTACCAAGTCTTGGGACATTTTCCATTTTTATTCAACTAACATATTACATGTGACTAGTTATATATTGTATAGTGAGATGAATCTTTGTGCAATTATGTAAGTCTTAGTCCTCATTTCATCTGCCAGGTAATTAACATTAAGGTTTATGTATTTCACAATGTCAATAATAGTGGATGGTGAAAAACATAAGTGGGAATATAATTGTCTGACAGTCACTAGATGACAGTGTTTGAATCAGGGGGAAAAAGAAGAAGGGCCTTTCTGCTTGTAGATACCGTGAACTGTTACATACTATGTTCACCTATATTCACATCAGCTTAAGATAACAGTGGATATCTTAGCTCTGTGCATGAACGTTGGTATTGTTGAAAAAAGATTAAAATCAACTCATTCTAATATTGTGGAGGTTCTTAAAAACCATGTAGTAAAACCAGAACCTTTTCAATGGGTAAACTAAAGAATTGTTAGTAATGGCCGTTTGAGGGTAATCGTTTTCTTAGCCATTTGAGCTCCACATTTGTGTAAGGATAAGTTAAACATGAATTACAGGTGGCTGATTTATTGATGATTACAGAAGAATCTTAAGAGAGAGAGAGAGAGAAAAAAAAAGAGAGAGAGAGTCAGGAGATAGAGAGAGAGAGAGGGAGGAGATAGAGAGAAAAAGAGAGAGGGAGGAGATAGAGAGAAAAAGAGAGAGGAGGAGATAAAGAGAAAGAGAGAGAGGGAGGAGATAGAGAGAAAAAGAGAGAGGGAAGAGAGAAGAAAGAAAAGAGAAGAGAGAGAGAGAGAGAGAGAGAAGAGAGGAAGATAGAGAAAAAATATCAGGAGATGTACAATTATCATTAGCAAATATATATACACATTGCATTTGATACCCCAAATGAACTCACATATATCCCCAGACATACTCATGTCATGTGATCCATGTCTTGGTTCTACAGGGAAATCAAGAAAAGTGGAATTTCTCAAGAGTTTCAGAATGTATTAATTAGAATGCTGCCTGCCTTTCATCTGTTGATCGGCATACAATGGATCGAATGGAGAGAGGCGTGGGAGAGGTTTGAATCTTGGGGGTGCATGATCGGTGAAAGTCTAGTCTGTTTGGAGGCAGGAGGACGTTCACTTAAATACTTAACACAGAATTAATGCCCTTCTGGCTCCAAACATCTGACCATTTTCCGGTACATGCACATTCATGTTTGAATAGTGAAAGGTGTGCAAGGTGTGAGATGTAATGATGCTGAATGATGATGTCAAGCTGGATGTGGCTCTAGAGAAGGATGCCATATAATGGTTGATGCAAACTTGCTGTATTAATTTTTGCTTTTATTTGGAGATAAACATAACTGATGTATTCTCATGGGAAATAAGTAATTGAGAATGAGAGAATGGTGAATGTGATGAAGCATAAACATAAGTTCAGGAATAGCATACATGTAGAAAATGATTTATGATCTATGTATTAATGATAATCACCATTCTCACTTATAATTAAAATAGGATGTGAGAACTCATTAAAGCAGTGGTTGAACTCTTAGTAATGAAACTTTCATTTTCACAATTGATTATGAACGATTACAACATAATATGTTTGCTCGTTTCAGCATTAGCATGGAATCAAACACTCAAAAAGAAAGAATATTCTTCCCTCTTCACTACCCTATAAATTTTGTTTTTTTTAAATTGGTGTTGACAAAAAAAAAAAAATACAAGCAAGGCCACTGTTCCTTTCCTCTCTTTTTTCGAAGGACTCCACGAGACTGTACATATGTACCATTTCAGCACTATATATGAAATCAGTGTTACACTAACAGAAATAGACTGTACTAATTGATCTTATCCCTCTCTTTGTTTTTAGGACTCCACAAGATTGAGCACAGAATGTGGAATGGTCGTGGAAGACTTTGAAGCCTCTTCTAGCCGTGAACTATCAGTCACTCGAGGTCAGACGGTGGAGATTCTTGACCAACTGTACGAGAAGAACCGAGATTGGTTCCTGCTCAGGACCCTGGCCCATGACAATGCCACGCCCATAGAAGGACTGGTCCCAGCAAACTGCATCCGGCTTCCATCACAGAGATACAGCTCTAGCAGCTTAGGTATGTGGCATGATGTCAGTTGTGTGGTGTAGTTTATCTTTGTTTTATAGTGGTACATGTATTCATGTTGTTTTGTGCCTTTACTTTACCATATCTTCCCTGTTCGACGTTCCACACCACTGAGCACAATAAAATGTTGTGTTATCTGTGTACGAAAAGAAAGTAGTGATTTTTTTTCTTCATGTTGTTTGATGTAGTCTCATCCTCCCCTTTTCATAACTCTCATGTTTTTAGTAAATGTGGAAATACTGACTTAATTGGAAGCTGGCACCTTTACATTTTTTTAAAAACATAAATATGGCGCCATGTAAGTGCTGTGAATCATCATCATCATCATATTATATGTTTTCCAAAGTGACAGAACTATCCAGGATACACTTTGTTCATACCTTTCTGCATTATTTTGAATACTTCAGATAGTGAATTTAACCCAACCTAACAAGGCATCCTCCCTTCTCTACATTTTCCCTTATCAGTGTCATATTCTTCTCCAAAAACACCTCTGAGCACTGCAATTTTGTTTTGTTATCAGTGCAAGATGTGAAGATAGTATATTTGGTTTCATCATCATGTGATATCGACCTTATCCCCCCCCCCCCTTACATAAGTTGTAAAAGAATTTCAAATGAAACTAATTCATTAAAAACAGCATAGGAAACCTATGTAGAGAATCCTATCATGATTTAATGTTTGATGATCAAGAGATTA
Organism: Mesocentrotus franciscanus; assembly: GCA_037976565.1. Classification (NCBI taxonomy): domain Eukaryota; kingdom Metazoa; phylum Echinodermata; class Echinoidea; order Camarodonta; family Strongylocentrotidae; genus Mesocentrotus; species Mesocentrotus franciscanus. The sequence goes on along the minus strand of CP137668.1, from coordinate 39,561,169 downwards.
AGAGTTTCAGAGCGCATGATTGGAGTGAACCGTTTAGGTTCACTGATGTGTAGTGCTTGGTGAAGCTTGAGCATACATGCATGTATCCCCAGGCTACCGGATAGGTGTCATGTTATGGCAATGCAGATGCCGTCATGTTGTAACGATGAATGACGCTCTTTGTTTCCTCGTGCCTCATTACGTTGGAAAGCTCTTGTCTGAAATTTCTTTGTAACGGGTGAAGCATAAATGTACAATCCTCATATAGTTATGCATGAATATGTTCTTTGATTTATTTCATTTTGTTTGGTACAGCTTGTCAATTGTGGATATTTTTCCTTTTGCAAAGAGCAAAGGTAGTAATTGTTTGTAATCGTATTCAATATGATTGAATACTGCCCTCTGTCTGGCTCTCAACTATTAAAAGAATCTAATCTATATCTCAATAATGCTAGGGTTTACATGTAACCATGAAGATATTAATCACTCTCAAAAATGAAAAATATAAGTTACTCCATTTTGATAGACTCGCCCTTTCTAATTCCATACTTTTGCAATTTTGAAAGCTATTTCAAAATCAATCATCCCTTGCGATATGTCAGAAAAGGAAATTGCTCTAGTTTTAATCTTATATGATAGCAGTCTGCTTGAATTGGCTTAATCAATTTCCTGCCATAGGATTATTTATCAAGAAATTGCTAACATAATTAACTTGAGGAAGGGGGAAACCCCTTTTCCCAATGAATGTAGGTCAATACCTCTCAATGGTTATCCTTGTTGTAGATATAGACTATTTGCATCAAGTTGATTTATTTTTTATCAACCTTTTGAAGATAATTTCTAGTTATGGAACTTGTCATTTGCCCTTGAAAAAAAATAGGCTGCCACGTGGGATTTAGTAAATTCTTAAGTGTAGTTTTGGTTCTTTCTGAATTTTTTAGTCACAGACTCGCAGTTATGGTAGCTTGAGTTCTTGTGTGAGAAAAACAAAATCTTTCTGTAGAAGAATTGAATTTAAGTGATTGTCTATAGCTCTGAGTTTGACGTCAATTGCTGTAATGCCTATGCTTACCCTACAAGTATGGTGTCGACAGATAAGGCTTAATGTGCTGTTGTGCTTCTTTCTCTTTTCAATGCCACACCCATTTCTATTTATTTAATGATTTTTATCCTTTTTTTAAAGAAAAAATTATATATATATATATATATATATACATATATATATATATATTTAGATTTGTGTTTTGTGTTTTGTGTAATACAGTAAAAAGCATCCAGTTATGCTCACATTTGAATATAAGAATTCGCTTCAGTTTTCATTTATTTTAAGCATGCCCATAGGAGTGAAAGCTAAGGGTAAAAGAATTAAAACTTGTAGAATAAATTATAAAAAGAAAGGAAACAAGGAAGAATGAAAGGAAGAAAAACCTTAACTACATGGAGGAGGAGGAGGAGGAGGAGGAGGAGGAGGAGGTCAACAAAGGAAATGTGGGGGGGGGCACAATGAGAAGAAATACAAAAGGGAGAGGATGAAAGAAGTATGCAAGAAATGTTAAGTACCTAAGAAAGCTCCATGAAGAGAGCTAGAAAAGGGGAGATTATGAGAAGAGAAGTGGAGGGAGGGAAAGAGAGAGAGAGAGAGAGCGAGCTAGGAAGAAAGAAGTTTAATTGCAATATTCTTGATCCAAGATGAGAGGTTGAGGACTAACTTTAATCCTAATATCATTGACACCCCAGTGGAAAGAAGAAGAAATTACTGACTGGCAAGCATGGGAAATTAAGTTGCGTTGACACAGTCCTTCCTGTGTAATGCTCTAATGTCATTGCGAGCCCCTTGTTAGCTCTAAAGCAATATGTTGACACGTGTTTTATAAACATTGCAATTTATACAGTAAACAAATATTGTTTTATCTGTTGGAGGATTATCATGGTATTTGATTAAAATTATATTTAAAAATAATCTTTCACTAAGACCCCGTTCTCATTCACTTCGTTGGAGCGGTCTAACTAAGACCCGTTCCTCAGGAGCGGTTCTTAGGTGAGTGAGAACGGTCAAAGTGGTCCAGGAAGTGGACTTCTGGACCGCTCCAGAAGACCACCTCGGGAGGTGGTCTTGAGGAACGGGTCTTATTAAGAGCGGTTTGGAGCGCTCTAACGTGCGAGTGTGAACGGGCTTTGAACGGAAGTGGTCTAGTGACGCGTGCGAAACATGTAGTACGGTTCATACGCTTAGTATTCCGCGAAAAAATTTACCCGCTGACCTGAGCTGCCATAGCAACAAGACCACTTTGACTCGTGGAGCGGTTTGAGCCAAAAAAACTGCTCGGAGTGTGAACCCTCGCAAACCGTTCCTCAAGACCCGTTCCTCTGGAGCGGTCTAACTAAGACCACTTTCAAAGTGAGTGAGAACGGGGTCTAAGAAGTGCATCTTTTTAAGTACTTCTTTAAAAATGCAAAGAACAACTTCATTTAAGAGATGATGAATACATTTTAAAACTATGTATAAATGGGTATATAAATGTCCGTTGGTCATGCAGTAGATAGAAAGAGTCATTTTGTTTAGATTAAATTGTACTTTATTTGCACGGTTTTGCTACAGTAATTTTGTATTCTTAAAACAGCTTTTTAGCGACATCTTTTGGAATCATCCCATGATGCAGAAAAGACCTTTCACTCCATTGAGTCTCTGCCCACATTGTACCAGAGATGGCGAGCCAAAATAGAAGTTGACATTTGAAAATAACCTGCTCTCTTTTCTCTTTTGATGTTTGTCACATTCTTATTATTTTGTCTCTCACTTCACTTTTACATGACCCTGTGCTCTTTTAGCTTGATAAATTTGTGTGAATTTTGCTGTGCCTATTTTTATGTCCTTATTCATTTTTAATTGAATCGTTTTTAATATGTTCCAGTTTTGTGTACGTTGCTTATCGAATTCGATGTCAATTTGAATATCTATTTGAAATTGCACTTTCATTTGAGTTAGAATGAGAGATATATTTTAGTGTGAAAAGACAGTGAGAAACTTGCTTGTAAGGAGAGTGAGAGAGAGAGAGAGAGAGAAAGAGGGAGAAATAGAGAGAGAAATAGAGAGAGAGAGAGAGAGAGAGAGAGAGAGAGATAGTAAGAAGTGGGAGGAGAAGAAAAAAGGAGAGATAAATTGAGAGAGGGGAGAGTGAAAGGTTTGGAGGAGAGATGAACAGAAATTTGACATGATCGAGACAGGGAGAGAGAGAAGTTTGGTGGAATAGCATAATCCTCTTACAATGGAGCAAGGACCCCATTCTCTAAGAGCCTCCTCTTCATTGTAAGATGGGTTGCCATGACAACAGGCCAACGGGAGTGATTGTGGAGTCTCCAAGAGGGACAGGGGTTGACTAGTTGTGATCATCAATCCATATATCATGTGTACTCAACAGGATCATAGCTCTTGTGTGTGTATACACAACTTTGAGAGCAGTTTAACTGAGTACTTGGTATGTTTTAAAGTAGTAGGGTGCAGTTTGCATGTTTACAAGTCATTTGAGAATGGACGAGCTTTTAAAAGCATACATGAATAATTTGTGTGTCACAGGTCGAAACATAATTTTTAAAATGTTTAGCATAGCAGCTTGTGGTGTCGCCAGTATGTTTAAAACTATAAATGAAAACCATATGATAAAAAAACACTACTGTTACAGTTGTGCTATCACATATGATAATGAATACCTTGATTTTCTTCTGATGCACAGTTTTTAATTTTCAATATTCGTGATGTTTTGATTTCACATACAATGTTCATTAAAAGCAGACATATCAGAAATAAGGGAGGAAGATACAGAGAAGGTAGATAGAGAGAGAGAGAGAGAGAGGCGAGACAGACGGAGAGACAGTGTGAGAGATGGATAGAGAGAAGAGGAAAGAGAGAAAGAGATGAAAAGAGGTAGAGGGAGGGAGAGAAGGGAAAAGAAAGAAGAGAGAGAGAGAGAGAGAAAGAGAGGTCGGGAGATGGTTGGTACTTGTGGTATAACACTGATGGGTTCAATTAATTGTGCATGGGTGTAAGATGCAAGGAAGTGACTTGGCTGGAGGCGTCATCATTGGAGACCTCTTGAGCATCAGGCAGACAGCGGGGGAGAGGGAAGGGGCTTGAGGAAAAAAAATGATACTTGAACAAAATGATGTATAGGGAGAAAGAAGATGCTGAATGAATAATGTTTGTGGTGTGGTGGCAAGTCATTTTAACGTAGTGCATTGCTTTCTTATACTTTTTCATTATTTGAGAATACTGCTTATGATTACCGTGGTTAACATTTTTTCAAAAGTACTGTAGTCACAGCAACATTACCGGTTGGCGGTACTTAAGAAATGTTTCATGAAAATATAGATGAATGCACAAACATTTAATAGTACAAAGTTTGTCCTTTTTTCATTCACAAGTGAAGAAATTTTATTCATTCTTTTATAAATTAAAAGAAGTACCTAATATATCAATAATAAGAAACAGAAAGAATGTGATGATGTTGTATAATATAGAATATTTTTAAAAAGCAAAAGTAATAGTAACCATAGGCATTGTAGTGTATTAGTAGACTGTTGTAGAGAAAAATGAAGAAGATAGTTACTTTATACATATTACTGTATTTCAAATTATTGTACTCATATGAAGTTATTATACACTCTTTGATTTTAGTTTTAGTTTTATTACAAAGTATGATGAGAATCCTGAAAGTAGACATTGGGTGAACTTTCTCCTCATTCCTAGAAATGCAGGAATCCAACATACATTTCTGAATGAGAGTATGTGAGAGCATTGATAGATTCCTCAGTAAATAATGTCTCTAGAATAGGATGCCATCTGTTGACCAAGGGAAGTGTGTGCTCATCTGGTACTCTTCCACGATGACAACACCATAATCTTGAAGTGAAATATCTGTTTAATAACGCTATCAGCCACTTAACCGATTGTGTCATCCTTGAGATGCTGCAAGGAAACATCATAAGTTTGAACTGTGGAGGCGGGGGAGATGGATTAAGACGTAAAGCGGGCAAATAGCATGTTATAACCATGGTAACCTAAGATTGCTAGAACCCCTGAAGTATATGCACAGGAAAGGCAGGTGGGAGAAATGCGTGTAGGGCATATACCATACTAGTAGACCTGTAATTATGTAGTGTCTCAGGAATAAGATGGTATCTTATGGTGCTGGGGAAAAAATGGATGCACATAGCATGTCTCTTCCTTTAAGTTAACCGAGGATGTAGGAAAGATATCTTATGATGGCACAGGGGAGAGAGAGTAGAGTAATACAGGGGAGTGCAGAATAACAATGTTCAAGTGATTTCCGCATAGGTGTTGACTTGTCGGCTAAGAATATAGAACAAAGAGAGAAAGGGAGATGGTGGAGAGGCAATGCCACTATTCCTAAATGGAGGATAGAGTGGAAGAGTTAAATTGAGATGCTGGAGGCATTTCCTTTCCAAGTGCAATTAGTCCGCCATGGGAGTACCATTTTCTCTCTCTCTCTCTCTCTCTCTGTCTTTTGCTGTGCTCCCGTTTGCCCTCGACAGGCAATCGTATGATAGTGAAGCTTTAACCAAATATGCTCAGCTTTTCCCCGGCTCCTTGAATAGAGCCTTACTTTGATAGAAGTCTTTGCTCCTGTTATTCTTGCTTTAGAAATCCTCTGGTTTCTCCGCTCTTTGTCGTATTTTCTCTCTCAGACATGACTAGAATGCACCAAATTTCTTTTATTTTAGAGAGATGGATGCCTGTGTAGAAAGTGCACTTGATCATTCCTCGTGCAATTTAAATTTCTGGGGAAAGTTGTTGGGATGAATAAAAGTATCTGGTGACAGTATTGTAGATGGTGAACACCATTGTAACATACAGAGTGAAGAATGGATGCCAAGCCTGATTTTCCTATGACCCTTCTCATTAGCATAGATGTCTTCCAGGCCAGTAAAAAATATCATTGGTTCATGTTTATTGGAGATGATTGCTTCTCTCCCTGCCAACTCTAGAGTTCCCCCCTTAACTCCAAAGACAAATGTGTGATGCAATAAAGGCAACATAGCCTTAGGGGCATTCATCTTTGAGATGTACTGTAATTGGACTTTTTCCCTCGTCTTTACTTTGATCGTGGATGCAGCTTGGAGTAATCAATTGTCTGTGTCCTAGCTTGGATCTTAACATGTCTTTTGTTGGGATTAAAAGCATTCATAGTATGACGTTACCCGATTGATTTTTGAAACTCCTTAACATTAATGCAGCGAATGTTGGAGGGATTAGAAGAGGGCAGAGGGCAGATGGAGAGAGGAGAGAGAGAGAGAGATAAAAAGAGTGAGAATGGGAGAGTGAGAGGGAGGGAGGGAGAGAGAGAGAGAGAGAGAGACACACACACACACACACACACACACATGAACTGATAGATTGAGAAAGATGCAACAATATATTCCTAAACACTTCTTGTGTATGATTCGACACATCTTGTCTAATGAACCAGATGAAGGCATGAAAGACAAGCAAATAGTATCGAAAGCCTGAGCATTCTTAGATATCCAATATTCTGCCACATTCTGCCTGACTGGCATCTTTATTTTCATATTCATCCATTTCCGTTTGTTATTTGTTGAATGACAGCCACAGTAGCTTTTGTTACAATGTCTGTATATGCTAATAGAATATCTCCTTTCTTAGAACATCATGGGTTGTATACACTCAACGAGTACTTGTAGTTAGAAGCATTTATCATCATTACAGTGGCACCTCAGATCCTGTCTCAAAGACTTCGTCTACCCTTAGTACACCACCCCCATTAGTCAGCCAGCTCATGAAGTCGCATCAATCCAGGTTAAATATTCCGACCAGAGCATTTATTGTTTGGGGGAGCCATAGGGGCTGTAGATATCTTTTGTTCAATATTTATTTAACTCTGCACTCTGACTGGAAATTCAATATCACTTTATTTTTCTCTACCCCCTTTTCTCATATCACAACAATATCCAGTATGTCAGACTTATATCGAGTCTTCATGAGAAATGAATTTTAAGCTGTGCAGGGTGATCTTTTCTCATTTTCACATTGTTAGATTTCAAATACAATCATACACAGTGCACAAATAGTTTTGCTTTGCCTTACTTTAAACATACAGGCTTTGTTTTAACATTTGTATTTTGATTAGCTTTTAAACTGATAAATTGTAAAGACTCTTCAATAATGGTTTAAAATTTCTCCTTCATATAATCTTAGGGGGAAAAAATGGAATGGAAACAAGACTTTTGAATTCAGTACGTCCCATATCTCATTTACCTTGTTAGATGATGCTATGCTTGAGATGACTTGTGCAAGGGTATATGTCAAATAGATGTTGTACCTACATCAAATGGTATTCAATCAGTTAAGAACAAAGCCCTCTGAATAGATCAAGAAATACACCTGAAAATCATGAGAAACATGTTTGGCCATAACATCCAATTCAATAGGTGGGAATGTGTTTTCAACATCGTTGCCCTTGAGAAGGAGAGGAGTGTGAAGAAAGAGAGACTAGGGGTGCGTTCAAGCGACACTTTTTCACCCTAGAAACACGGTTGCGTTTAAGCAATTTTAAGCGATTTCGAAAAAATAAACGTGTTTAAAAATGCAAACATGAAACGCTGAAAGTGATGCGTTTTGTAACGTGATTCTGCAGAATCACGGTCGCTAAAAATCGCTTGAACACAACACAGATCTCAATCATGATTCTATGATGTCGTTATCTAATATATATATTATCGCTATCTATATCTATTCTTCCTGGGTGGGTTTGAAATGAGCGAGAATCAGAGTTGATGGAAAATCGCTTGAATGATCTCCCACAGTAACCATGTTTTGTAACAGCGTTTTGATTTGTGATTCATGTTTGTGATTGTAGCTTCAAAAAATCACTTGAACGCACCCAATGTGTGTTTTTATGATGTTGAATCAGTATGTTTAGATGATCATGTACTTGTTTTCTTTATGCACAGAAATGTAGAATCTCAAAGTAATTTAGAATGGGTTTCTGATCGATGTAGTATACCTCCAATGAAACTCTGAGCAGATAAATGATTTTAAAGGCATGTTCAGAAAAAGAGTATTTGTTTTCCCTCTTTGCAGAGCTCTTCTTGAATTTCTCTTAAAAATTGCCTATTTCAATGTTTTTCTTACAGGATTTTAGTATATGTTTGGGGAGCTTTTTGATTAAATTGATCCGAGTATTAAGGTGTATAAAACTGTGACACTGACTCTCCAATCGCTCTACTTATCAAGGATTTTCTGGGAAAATACAGCGTCATTTCATCATCAGTTTATGTGTAGTGCATTCTTTTGAAATCAGTTTTGTGGGTTGTGGGTCTACCTTGGATACAGTTCTCATACATTCTAGAGCTCTTACATGATAAATAAATTCCCCCTTTCTGCACTAGTAATTCTTATTTCCAGAGTTCTTTTTTAATTGCTCCAAGCTCAATTCATTTTGCTTCATGTCCTTTTTATTTTGTTGCCTTTCGGAGTAATACCAATAATGACATGCTTTCAGTGATGTCATCCTATCCTTTGTAAATATCCCTAAAAGGTGTCAATTTTTGGCTCGGCCCTGGTCCGAACTTTTCCATCTCCCGTCCCCATTGCCACTAAATGAAAAAAAAAGAGAGGGAGGAAAAAAAACGAGGAAGACTTTGATGACCATCCTGGCCAATGAATTCACCGTGATGAGCCAGCAAGACTAATAAGTAGGAACCGAGAGTTGAAAATCTAGCTAGAGAGTAGAGAGTGAAGGGAATTGCCAATTTGCAGGCAATGTCAATTGGAAATGTAATCTAAATTTAGCGCTGTATACCCGCAATAGTGATTGCTTTAATGGTGTGAGGAGAGAGAGCCACAGGGGGGTGAGGTGACAGTCGGCCAATTCCAGGTTGTAATTTGTTTATGCCCTAGTAATAAGGGTGGGTTTTTTTTTTTAAGAAACGCGGAAGCATACTAGAAGCCCAGTTCATTCAAAAATTTATGTGCTGATGGTTATTCTCACAATATACATCATTACTGTATTTCAGTTGAGTTTTTATTTTGTAGTTCTACTAATTGTTACACATTTTGGTATTTTTTTTATTCCTGTACTCAAACACTAAGATCTGTATTCTACTTAAATTTAAACCCGTGTTTAACAAGGAAGTTAGTACGAGGTCTAAGGTTTCTTTTGTTATTAGAATGTGATCTTCTATCCAGGGTTAGATTCAGCTGAATTAGTGTAATACTGGCCTAAGTGATCATATATTCAGACTTAAATTCTAAATTTTGTCATTGTTCCAAGAACTTTTTCATTTCTATTTCAGGTCACTTCAATTTCAATTTCCTAAAATTGTCAACTCAAAGTTTCCACAAGTGATCAGTCTCTCGTATATATATTTTTAAATTGAACACAAACTTTTTATAAAAGTACTTGGTTAATATAAATACTAAAATCAAAACAATCAATTATGCTTATTACGTTTAATACTTGTATGCACCGTACAATATGGAACATGAAACTGAGCATGACTTAAGTTAAGAGACTCACCCCCTTCCACAACCCCTAATCTATACTTGAAACTACTTTCTCTTATCCAGGCAGGGTGACGGCTATATGAAAGAAGGAATATTATGATGTCTGGGGTATTTGTTTCTGTGTCTTTTAATCCTCTGTTAGACTATAAATGTCAGATCAGGATTAGGATTTGAGATATGAGATGTTATTACATCAGAATAAACGACTTCCAGTTCGCATACCATCTCGCTTTCCTTTCATGGCCATCTCTTACTTTTTTGCATCTCAAAAGTCTATATCTATCTCTAGCTCTTCATTTTTCTTTTTTGCCATATTTCTCTTCATGAATCAGTGACTCTTTGAATTTGGTTTGAATTTCGAATTCATCACACTTTCCCACTTTCTCTTTATCTGTCTGTTATATTGCTTCATATTTCATTTTCTCTCATTCTCTTTCTCTTTCTTTCTCTCTCTCTCTCTCTTTGTTTCTCTCTCTTTCTCTCTTCTCTTTCTTTCTTTCTCTTTCTCTCTCTCTCTCTCTCTCTCTCTCTCTCCACCTCTCTCTCCACCTCTCTCTCTCTTTCTTTCTACATCTGATTCTGAATCATCCATTTATTCAGCATCTGTAAGTGTTCAGTGTAGTATTATTTCAAGCCTATTATCACGTCTGTCTGATCAACAAATCTTCTGTCATCCCCATCTGACTATGGCTCACATCCATCTCCCTCTTTCTCTTCAGTCTTGTTTTCTCTCCATTAATGTAGTTATCCCTTCTCTCGAATGGTGTGATACAAAATTACTAATTAACATAAGGTTCACATAATATCGCTAGACCATGCAGAAGGCATCTCATATTCTCCATTTTGTCTGTCTGTACGTCTCCATCTCTCTCTCCCTCTCTCCCCTCTCCCTCTCTCCCCTCTCCCTCTCTCCCCCTCTCCTCCCCTCTCCCCTCTCCCCTCTCCCCTCTCCCCTCTCCCTCTCTCCCTCTCTCCCTTTCCCCCTCTCCCCTCTCCCTTTCCCCCTCTACCCCTCTCTTGAGTTAATGCTTGATTCTCATATTATCCATATATTTCTCTTTCCTTCTTTTCTATTTTCCTCTTATGGTGCGTTCAAGCGATTTTTCGAGGCTAGAATCACAGAATCACAAATCAAAACGCTGTTACAAAACACGGTTACTGCGGGAGAGCGATCAAGCGATTTTTCATCAACGCTGATTCTAGCTCATTTCGAGCCCAGCCACTGCGCATCACACTGCGCAGTTTGACCCAGGAAGTATAGGTCATAAGGAAAGACAGAAAGAGAAAGTGATAGAATGATTAAAACAAATAATAACATGAGAGAAAGTGATAGAATAATTAAAACAAAGAATAACATAAGAGAAGGTGATAGAAGGAAGAAACAAAGAATAACATAAGGAAAGAAGGAAAGACAGAAAGAGAAAGCGATAGAATGATTAAAACAAAGACAGAAAGAGAAAGTGATACTAAGATTGATTAAAACAAAGAATAACATAAGAGAAAGTGATAGAATGATTAAAACAAAGAATAACATAAGAGAAGGTGATAGAAGGAAGAAACAAAGAAAAACATGAGGAAAGACAGAAAGAGAAGGTGATAGAAGGAAGAAACGATGAAAACAAAGAATTACATAAGAAGAGGTGATAAAAGGAAAAAACAAAGAATAACAAGAATAGAAGGAAGAAACAAAGAATAATATAAGAAAGACAGAAAGAGAAAACGATAAAGAATAGATAATGGAAAGATAGAAGAGAAGATTAAAGATGGAAAAACGTAGAATAACATAATAGAAACAGAAAGAGAAAATGATAAAGGGAAAACAAGGATTGACATGACGGAACAGGCCACGATAATGACGTCATATAATCATGATTGAGATCTCCGTTCGTTCAATCGAAATTTAGCAACCGTGATTCTGCAGAATCATGATACAAAACGCATCTTTTTCAGCATTTCATGTTTGTGTTTTTAAACACGTTTATTTTTTACGACTGACGAAAAATTGCTTGAATGCAACCGTGTTTTAAACTAAGCGTCTTTGAAAACCGTGATTCTAGGGTGAAAAAGTGTCGATTGAACGCACCCTTACATCAATATTTCAGACCTTTTTCACCCATTCCGGTTGTACATCTGTGTCATCTCCTCCCTCTATAATAATTTACCTATTCTATCTCATTCCTGATCATACTCATGTTTATGAATACACCCATGATTATAATAATTATGATAATGTAGTAGATCTATACAGTGCTTTATACTAGTACAAGTTTGTAAGCGCTTTAGGAATAATGCTACCCGGGTCATCGCATTCATAGACACAATTTGTGCACCATCTCCTCATCCTCAAGAGTGTGCTTACTATATGTCATGTTACATCTATTTGTTAGTCAATTTGTAGCTCGTACTGAGCCAAGACAATGCCAGTGTGAAGACACCCTTCATTGGCAATCTTGTAGTGTGCTGTTCTGATCAATTTCCTGCCTTATTTGGGGCAGCTAGGCTCCCCCTATCAATGTGAAATCTAACTCTGCAGGGAGTCCCTTTACACTCGCCTCATCATGGCTGTTCCTATGGCTCAGAGCACTGCTCCTCCAATAGCTTCTATCCCTATAATGAGAAGTTTGGAGGTACGGGGTAAGATGATCAGAGAATGAAGGAGATGCGGAATGGAAGATCATTGATTGAGGCAGGAAGAAATCAAAAGGAAATGGTATTGATAGGTATAGAGAGAGAGGGGGCCCCCTCCCTTAAAAAGAAGAAAAATTAAGAATGGAAGGAGATAGTGAGATAGTGAGAGATTGAAGGAAGGAGACAGAGGGAGACAGAGACAGAGAGATGTAGAATATGTGAAAGGGGGTAGAGAGTGAGAAAGGGAAAGAGAAATATAGTGTGAATGAGAGAGAGAGAGAGAGAGAGAGAGAGATGTGGGGGGAGGGCTAAAGGAGGAGAAATATTAATAATCTATGGTCATTATGTGTCATTTGTGGTTATTAAAAAGATGGGGTGTATAGTGCTTTTGAGAAGGATACAAGCTATGAAAACCATTCCTGGCACCATAAGAATCACTGCTAACTAAACAAAGTCCTCATCTAGTTCTGTTGGCTGTACCTATACAATTATGTTCATGCTTTTTAATGTAATGAGCCACTTCGTTACAAGGAATGTTCCCACTTTCGACTGTTCTGCTACATCTCACTATAAGCTGCATTCAATTTAGAAATGGTTTCTTGAATACATGTAGGTAATGTCAAGTATACCTTATGTACTGGTTTTGCACATCCCTTTCTGTACAATGAAAGGACTAACTAATGCACACGTCTATGACATCAAGCCTAAGTATTGACTAAAGCATGGGCAATGTGAACAGGGTCTTATTCTAATTGAAGTAAGAGAAAGGAGGTATACAGAAAAAAGCCAAATTTAGTCTTAAGCTGACAGCCCAGGAGAAAAAGAGAGAAATACATAGAGAGAGAGAGAGAGAGAGAGAGAGAGAGAGAGAGAGACCGTGAATGCTTTCCCATGTTATGAATAATCTCATGATTACGATGTCCGCTCTTCAGTTCGGGTTAGATTCCATTCCACTATCAGAAGTTATCAGAGGTATAACACTTGATTTCCTGTATGTGAATGTAATGGAACATGCTACAGGTGATGCTTGAAGCAATGGGTGTGGCTACATAGTGTGTTTCTTTCATCCTCAAGAGTCTTACATGTGTTATCTTCAAGAGAAAAAAGTGCAAGAAGAAAGAATTTGCTATCTTCTGAAGATGTTAAAGTAGTCTACACAATGAATAGTATCTTAGTAGTTTTTTTTTTTAACTTTTAATATATTTCCATGATATTATAATCAAAGAATCATTGTGCAAATAATGAAAGTGGTCAATTTAATCAGAATATCTACTAAAATAGACATTATTTTGTTTACTCGAGATCGAGTCATGCAAAATTCACCATTAACCTAGAAAGATTTATTTTGAGAAAAGCCTTTGCCAGAGTGGGGGCACATTTTACATGACCTATTCATAGTTTTGTAGTACTCTCTCAGCTTAAGATTTTTACCCCAAGGCGATGTGGTACGTACGAGTTGCCGCTATTTCCAGGTATAATATTTGCTTTTCTAGATGGCTAATTTACATTTCTTGTTGCATGCAGAAGCTATTAGATGTCCTACAAATACCCTGTTCAATGGAACGTGAAGCTTTTGGCCAATGCCGCCACCATATTAGCGTACTTAATTAACATTTCCTTTGATAAATAACCCTCATCTCATCATTACATTGTGTTATCCTTTCTGTTATATAAAGTAGAACGACCATGTTTTTCATTGTAATGCATATAAAATGTGCTTTTCACATGATAGTCTGTCTTGTTAGTAGTGGATTTTGTTTGCCCAGCTTATAAATTGCCAATTTGACACATTCATTACACTATTACATGAATGGGAAGGTTATAATAGTATGCCGTGTGATATAATTAGAACATCTTCATTGATTATTGAATAATAGCAGTATGAAAAAAAGATAAGTTATTTTTATGTTGCAAAACGAAAATGATAATTTCTTATACTTTTTTAGTTTCAGCTTCTATTGACTGTTCTTATATTGTTTGATGTAACATAATATTGTCCCTTTATTCTCTGAACACGGTGCCAGAGAGTCTGTGAAAGCAGGGTCTGTCTTGCGGCTAAACCTAGCAGCCGTCAAGCGTCATGGCTTATTAATTTCTGCTCTGATCTCTACAAAAACCACCTGACTTTCAAGATCTTGGGCCATCTGTAAATTAATTCATAAGATAATATTTTTGGCCGCGGGTGCCCCACAAAGAGTGCGTGAGGTCACAACCGTTAAGCATATAGCCGCGCCCTGAGAAAGCAGCGTGTGTTCCATTTTCCTAGTTGGTGTTTTATCGCACATCCCTATAGGGATATATCTCCTCATCGCTTTCGTGTCCATATTTAAGCTATCATGTGTGCATCGTGTGCAGTATGTGCCAGTGCTTACAAACACATTTCTTGAACCATTTGAGAAACGAGTATGATTTACGTTTGAGTGAGATGAAGAATGTAAGGGATGAGAAGAGAGGTGACGACAGGGCAAAAGAAGAAAGAAAGGGGGTGGGTTTTAAAGTATTAGATAAAAGGGATAAGGAGAGGTGAGATATAGTTTCTGAAGCTTTTCAGTGTAACAGATTAATTAAAAATACGAGGCCTCAGCAGTGAATAAAAGAAACTGATGCGTTGATTCTGAAGAAGAAGAAGAATGGTATTGGCATTGGATATCTCATGAGAATCAAAATGAGTCTGAAATCTAAAACCGATGATAGTTTGTTTTTCAGCATCTCCATTTCTTTGAGTGTATCATCATCCATTTTGCCAAGTATCCCATACCCCGGAGAGTAAGCATTATGAGGGCTGCCGCCATAAGGTATTTAAGTATCAAATTGCTCCAAGTAAGAAAGTAGTTCATGGTTATCATGGATACATTTTCTTCTTTTGTGCCTCATTTGAGGTTGGGTACACTTGCTAAAACCTGCTTTTTTGTCTCACCTAACAATTATATTTTCAAGCACTGGATTAGTCTGAAAAGAAGTGCTTGATGGTTTTTGTGGATTTCAAAGTCTACTGGGAGCAAGATTTTTTTTTTAACGGAGAAGTAATGTCATGTTTTAAGTTGACAAAACATTCAAGTATAATTAGAGCTTTTAAAAAGTATAAAATTACATTATAACACATTCTGTATCATGTTTCCAAACTTGTTAGTATTAATTCATAGCGTTTTTTTAAATGTACACATATCAATTCATGTTAAAACAAACAAACAAACGTACAAACACAAACCAAGTGGGATAATATCTTAGTAAAAAGTCTGTTTACTTTATTCTTTTCTGCTTATTCTGTTTTCTTCATTATTGCTCATAGTCCCTTTTGTAGTTCTTTTCTAGTTCTCTCTCTTTCTTCACCTTCCCTCCCCATTCTCTCTCTCTCTCTAGCCACCTTACCATACATGTTTGCCAGTCTGGTTTCCAATCTCTTGTCTGCCCCTCTCCCTGACTCTGCGGCCTTGCATGATATGTAAATGAGGGGCCCTTTCCTGTCTTTCCTCCAATGCTTATGAACGCATAGCTAGCTTCATCCCAATTCATGACTTTGTAAAATGCATTAGCCAGATCTGTGCATATCATTACACCATACCAAACCAAACCAAACCAAACCAAACAGATTTTGTCAAGGGTGTGACAATAGATAGATAGATGTTCAGAAAGGAGAAGTAAAATGTATGAATAAATCTCAATGATATAGGTTGGGATATTTTGTGGAAATAAATGACTGTTGAAAAAGAGAGAGAATCATGAAAATGATAGTCACAAACAAATTACCGAAAGCAAACAAGGAACATGTTGGAATAATGTCCATTTCATTAAATTAATTACATGCTGCAAATTTAAATAAGTTTTAATTGTATGCTTATGAGTGGATAGGTAATACAGACGTCCAAATCAAATGAGCGAGGATGCAGATTGGAGATTTAACCTGGAGGTCATTGTTTAGATGGGAAATTATTTTATTGGTTAACCTTCGTCTGTTTTTCATTTCCTCTCTCTCCCATTATCCACTTGATTAATTTTCATAAGCCTCTGTCTTTCCTGACACTTTTCTGACACTTTTCTGAGAGCATCCACCCAACCATTTATTTCATGGAGGAATTTTCATTTTCCTTGTTGGTTTTATGGTTTTTATTCCAGCTCCTTGTCTCTCCTTTCTCTCTCTCTCTCTCTCTCTTTTTCTTTTTTACTTTTTTCCCCACGTCATGCACATCATTTCTCTGCTATGATTTTGTCACTACCTTTTTCATATCCTTCTCTCTCTTGCTCTCTCTCTCTCTCTCTCTCTAATTCTCCCCCCCCCCCTCTACCTCTCCCTTCCTCTCTCCTTTATATCCTCCTGATCCTTCTCTCTCTCTCTCTCTCTCTCACCCTCTCACCCTCAACCTCTCCTTTAAATCTTTCTGATCCTTCTCTCTCTCTCTCTCTCTCTCTCACTCAACCTCTCCTTTAAATCCTGATATCCTTCTCTCTTTCTCTCACCCTCAACTTCTCCTTTAAATCCTTCTGATCCCCTCTCTCTCTCTCTCTCTCACCCCTAACCTCTCCTTTAAATTCTTCTGATCCTTCTCTCTCTCTCTCTCTCTCTCCCCCTCTCCCTCTCCCTCTCCCTCTCCTTTAAATCCTCCTGATCCTTCTCTCTCTCCTTTAAATCCTATGGATCATTTTATATCTGACTCTCCAGCTCTCTGTCTCTTTCTCTGCCATCTCTCCCTCTGCATGCGATCAGTGCCAACACCGCTCTGTTTCTCTCACTCATTATCATCCCCGATTCCTGTTCAGTTGCATGTGTGCTGTCACATCAGACAGCTCAACTTTCCCCAGCTCCTCATTGGGTGTGTGGCGTTGTCGGAGGCAAGCCCTAAATTTGTTTCTCTTTGAAACGGATCCTAAACCCAACATATCACAACGCTTCTTTTGCTCTGCAATTCCTGCCTTTTCCAAAACCTGCTTTTCCCCCACTACCAGCCTTGACATCAGAAATTCGAAAGGAAAAAGAAACAGTTTTGTTTCTGTCTGAATGAATAGAGCTCTTTGGGTCTTTCTCTCCGTCTACGGCAATTTCAGGAGACACTTTACGAGGATTTACAGTGATTTGATTGCTTGGAGATTTCCAATGGTCAAGAGGTCTGACAAAAGGATTTTATGAGAGAGGAAAAAGTACAGCCTTCGCAATTACTTGCTGCCCTAAGAGTATTCTCGCTATTTAAGGTGTGACCAAGTGTCTTTGCGGCAATACAGAGTGAACACTTAATTGTGTTCAGTAAAAGGTTTAACTGGAGCTTCTTAACATCTTCAACTGAAGGCGATTTAGAGGATATCTAAATCAGTTTTGGAATATCGTGGGAGTGCCTTCAAAAGAGTCTCACTGAAAGGTATACCTTTTATCTATTTCATTTTTTTTTTTGGCGGGGGTGTGGGGTATGATTTATCATGAATGAATTCACCAAGATTACAGTATTACTGTTTTTCTGTATCAGTGAACCGTATCTGCTACTGTAGTATCTTCTACTGTGACCATTTGTGATATTAATCATATTCCATGAAAGATTTTTGAAAGGTAGAATCTTTAATCAGAATATTCTTTACTAAGAACACCAAGTGATATGCTCAAAATAATTGAAGTTAAAGAAACAAGACATACAGCATAGAGTTCATGGCTGACCAGGGGAGTGTGTCACAAAGACTAAGATCAACTTTAAGTTGGACTTAAATATGGCAGGCTGTTCATGCCACTGTTTGCTCTCACCATTATGATCTTTAGATAATACTTTTTCCTTCAATACCGGTAATGAATTATCAAAAATGTAAATTCTGTCGATTTGTGACCATGATTTGTATTTCCCTTGAGAGACCAATGCCAGTAAATGGTGAGAGCAAACAGTGGCATGAATGGCCTGCAATACTTAAGTCCAACTTGAAGTCAATCTTAGTCTTTGTGAAACACTCCCCTGTTCTATTTCAGGGTTCTCAGCTACCCTAGAAATCAGAGGAAACCTAAAAAGCAAGTGCATTTTCTAGTCAGGGAAGTCATCGAATTTGAAAAATATCAATTCTGGGAATTTCATAAGCCCTTCAAAAAAGGAGTATGTCTCTTATATTTTGACTGATGTCCACATAGGATATCCATTGGATGGTTAGCCTTAAGTGGCCTCTTGAATGTGTAAAATAAGTTGAAACTCCAATGATCCCGGATTTATGTTACTCCATAAGGGAAAAATCAGGGAAAACTTAGGGAAATATCAGGGATTTTGTTTTCATCGAATGCTGGAAACCTTTAATTTGAATTAGACACTAACTTTAAATGCAGGAAGAAAAACTTGGATTAACCTAGTAATTGGATTGCATGTTCATAGACAAAAATTGATGAAGATATAGAGTAAGGAGGGGGAAAAGAAGAAGATTGTTATGCCTGTCTGCTGTTCTGCGTGCTTGGAATAATTCACCCAGGGATTTGTGAAGATCTGAAAAGAAAGGAATTGAAAATGTACACAGAGAGGAGAAACAGTAGGAGAAGAACGTACGCGAAGGAATGAAATTTTTGCAGAGATGGAATGATTGAGTGATGGGATGTTTTCATATCTAGGCCAGATAAGACGACGACGACAAGTGTAGTAGCACAAGGTCACGTTTAAAGGCAGAACTCTAGTAGAAGTTAGTCACTCTTGTCATATCCGGACTAGGATTTCATTTAAAAGTGTTTTTTTTAATCTCAGCAGATATATTACAATCTATTATTGAAAGTTTACACCGAGGAAATCCTCTTCCTTGTATACAATTTCAATAGATGTATGTTGTGTGGTGCGTTGAAGACTTTGTCTTTATTTGAGGATGTGGAGTTGATCAAAAAACTGGCAGAATTCTTCATATTTCCTTACTCTCTGTCTTGTGAAAGGCAAACCTATTTTCTCTGTCATTTTTAGAACTATTTTTTCTCTTTTATACTTCTTTGATCTCACCTACACTTGATATCATTACAGTGGGTTACATTAGTACATAGGCCTATATCCCTTGTTTTAGTTTCCATTAAAATGTTAATGTTTTGATATTTGTTATATGGTTATTATCAATTTGTTTTATTGTTGTTTCGGTGTATATTGCCATTTCTGCTATAACAAACCTTGTCCATCAAAAGTTTTCCTACTCCTCTGTGTGTAAGTGTTGCTTTTAATATAGCTGCTCATCATTTGTCCCTCTACTTTCTGAAAAAAACTGTTTGCCAATGAGTAAAATTTCATATTGAATGGTTTATATCATGTTTACCTTGCTTGTATATGAAACGCTATGCTTCAAATCATAAAATCAATCATATTTTTTAGCATGTAAGATATATTTTGTGTCAATGTTTTTCTAGTAGTCTACTGAGTCAAAATGGGTTGGTTTAACTGAAGAAAACAAAGCGATCAATCAAAAGGTGCCAGGTTATTTTTGGTGTGCTAAATCCAAACACATATGCTCCTGGCAAAGGGAAGATGAGTCCATCATACATGTAGATACATGTATCTTTTCATGGAATGTAAAACTTTGTATCAATTAACCAATATTCCCAGAATTATATTCATCAATTTGTTAGAGCAAGCATCTGAGATTGTTTGAAAAAAGAAAATCTGCATACAATACAGGTATGACTGATAACCCTACAGCATGCAAGCTAGTTGACATATGGTCATGTTTTATTTGGATATTACTTCAGTAGGTAAATATTTTGTAATTGATGTAATTATAGAAAGTTAGATCCCATATAAAGCCACATAGTGGGTGGTGAACGTGTGTTGCTGTGTGGCCGACCTGTATAATGTGTAGTACACCTCCACATATCACTTCTCCAGGGCACTGATTTTTTTTCCCCCCTCAAGATTATAAGATACTTCTATTTATATTTTATAATCTCGTAGTTTGTGATTATACTTCTCTTCGTGTTTGTTTATGCCTGTCTTATTTATTTCATCGTACTTGTGTTTTTTCACCTGCTTTTTGGTTACCTTATCTATTTTTTTTTCCTTCTTCTTTTGTTTTAGATACAGTGTTCATTTCTCTTTTTGTGTAATAGTCTTGGGAGGTTTTTGTCTCCCCTGCATAGCAAAAGCGAGCTTAAGGCGTTGTTTTTCCGGTGACGGCGGCGGCGATATCTGCCATTTGTAATTATGTTATATTACATTTCAAATAGAAAAGAAAGCCCCAAATACTCTTTTCTCCATCAAATGAATACTAAATAGGCAGGGGATTAACAATGTTTTTAATGGGTTAAATAAGAACTGAGAGTTTTCTATTTCTGGAAAATGAAAGAAAACAAAGCTCTGGAAAAAGTATCAGAAAAAAAATGGGAGGAAATTCCGTTTTCTGTAGAAAATCTAAAATGGACTGTGAAGGAGAGGGCGAAATAATAGTATCCTCTGTTAAATTGACCACGGAATCCCTGCATGGAGTAGTCGACTTGTTTTTCACCCTTTAACATTAAGAAAACTGGATGAGTGAAAGTGTTTGAGATGAGGAACATAAATGAATGCAAGCTAGAAGGCAAGCACCTGTTATGAGAAGCAGCTGCACCTGTCCGACTGGCCTATATCATATCCAATCAACTCTACATCCTACCCCGTTAATCCTCATTTACATATCTCCCTGGAAACCTTCTTTTCTCCGCACTTCTACATGTCATTCGGCTACCAGCAAGAAGGCCATAAGAGCTACACATTGTCGATGGCAGTTAGGGCCTTCTTGATGGCAGCCAACGACATGTACGTTGCTTGAGAATCCAAGGCGAACTTCATTTTCTGCTTGATGCTTACTTACGTCGTTACAACAAGACTTGATACACTGCAAAAACCAGGGTGTTAAATTTCTAACACCAGTATGGTATTGAATTTTTTTGACACCATTGGTGTTATTTTTAACACCGGTCAGATTTAAGCATGCATTAATAATTACTGGGTGTTAAGTAACATGGTGTTGTTTTATGCTTGGTGTTGAAAGTATCATCACGTGATTTCGTTTAAGGCGGTTGATTGGTCGAATAAGTTTTCACAAAGTGTACGCGCTTAATGATTACTTTACACGTGTTCACAGAAAAATACATTTATCATGATTTGTTAAGCAAATTATGACAATGCACATCAATTTTGTGATTTGTATTTTCCTTTGGCAATTATTGACCAATAGATTATATGTCCGATCTTGTTACAATTATATTAACGTTTTAGCAATAGATATATTGATTATATGATTACTAACCAAGAAACAACATGCATGTTTATTATATATATATATATGTGTACCAGCCTGTACCACATATATGTTAATCTTGAATTTACTTCAAATGATCTATGTGATGGAGTTAATGCAATGGAGATTAGAATATACCTATTGGTGGACAGTTGCCAACATCGATTATGAATTATCAGTTTACCACTGGTTCCTCTACCCTGGTCGATAATGGTCGATAATAGGGAATATGGAATGTGGGACCATTAGACATACATAGAAAAATCTCTAATGGATCAACAAGAATATAAACACCAAAAGTGGAATTGAATTTGTTATGATTCCAGATATTGGTGTTAATCTACACCAGTAGGAGTTGTCAAATATTAACACCAAAAGTGGAATTGAAATTATCTAATTCCAGAAAATGGTGTTAAGTAACACCAGAGGAGTTGCACGATATAGATACCAAGAAAGTGTTAAATTTAACACTCTGGTTTTTGCAGTGTATGTGATGTCTTGATACTAAGTCCTATATATATATATATATATATATATGTATGTATATCATGTGTTGATTACTATGTAGCAGGGATTGTTGTTAAACTCCAGTTATATGTATTAAGCAGACGTTTTGCAGTAGCCGCATCAAAGACTTGGAACAACATCCCCCTTTCCATAAGGGAAATTACCTGTCTTGCCACCTTCTAAAGATCCTTCAAAACTTACCTTTACCCCCAGTGGTCTATGTGATATACTTCATGTGAGACTGTACATTGTTGTCCTCTTTTCACATATTTGTATTTGTAAGCGCTATGGTACTTATTGTTTTTAGCACTCCTAAATATTCTATATTATTAGACTTCAAAACAGACAATTGAGATGAATGTGAAATTGAGTCGAAACAATGTAGATTTGTAACCCTTCATACCCAGATACGCGTATGTATTCAACCCAATTCAGTTCACTTTATTCCTTTCCAATATAAAAACATATACATGTACATACAAATCAATTCCTTTAGAACCTGATATGTACAAGTATATAGAAATACAGAGTACAGATGTGGATGATAGTTATAAAATTAAGGGTACTATAAAAGACCGGGCGGTTTTGTCTAGACAACACAACGCCACAGGCTATCGTCGATCCAACAGAGCAAAAATACGAAGAGAGGACCAGAAACTACTCACTCTCACATTGCCTGGTGAAAATCATCCAACGACGATGGAAAACGCCATAAAATCCAACAACAACAACAACATCTAGACAAGTCTTGGAATGAGACAGTAAAAAGTAATTGATAATTTTGATTCATTTTAATACTGAAACATGACTTAAAAAAGGAATTCAAAAAAGACACCCAAAGACATATATAGACATTAAACAAAGTATATAGAACAACCATACAACCCGTAACAAAATTGTTAATACGGTAGATGTACATTTATGTTTGTAGATGCGTCTTATTGTCTCTGTATTACTACTTGTTATCTAGTTTTTGAATAATTCTGTTGCACTTTGCAGTGTTTCCTGTGTACCTTAGTTACTTTTGTGGATACATATACTGGTAAGAAAGTGCATTTTTAAAGTCCCCCCCCCTGATGAATCGGGGTGCCCTTTTATCTTCTGACAAGTCTCGGCAAAAATTTCATCATCATTTCCGAGTTTGGAGTGCAAGCAAATATGCAGGATAGATCAGTGGAATTGAATCTTGATGACAGCAAGGAAACCTTGGAATTCGTCTCCCATGTTTCCTTGGAATGTCTTCTTCTTTTGCTTTGAGAAGAGGATGTAAGATGGCTTTGAGAAGGATTAGAAGAGAATGTGAGAGATTGTATAATACCAAAGACTGGATATATTTATGCCATGTAGAAATTTTTGAAAGGGTTCTGCAATGTGAAAGTTTCAATTCAATTGTTGCTTCAGATTTTCATATTCATGAATGGATAGAAATCAGAGAATCATGGTACTAGCAGTAATATGAAAATTACAATTTGTTTTTAAAGATGGGAGATATTCATAAATGGACACCCTTTATTATTATTATTTCATTTGGCAAATCAAGTCACATAAATACAACAATATAACAAACATGAATTGAGACAAAATCAATAGAAAACATATATAAATATTGCAATAGCAGGTGCATCCGGTCAAGCTACCCGGTATGGAAAAAGTTAACCTGATAACTATGATCCGCAGACCTTCCTCCCCACACCTTCTTGCTATTCCCTCTCCCGCTGAATTATTATGTATAAAGAGACAAATGATATTTTTGCTCCTTATAAATGAAATGAAAGTACCGGTACCTGAACTGGAGTATGAATCTACATGAACAACTACATCTTTCTCTTTGAGTGCTAATTCCTAATGAAATGAAAGGAGAAAAGCTGAGAGGAATCCATTTAAATTTTAAAATAATAAAATTTCATCACTTAATTAAACTATCAAGAATTGTTTTAAAATAAATTTTACTGACAGTGTGTAAGAAAGTCTTGAAGAAATTCTATGAACGACTATAAGAAAGGTTTAGAAGTCTAGAAGAAGAAGAAACAAAAAAACACATGTGAAGGTCTCTGTATTTTCAATCTCTCTCGCATAACTAGGCTATCACAACCTTGAAGGCAATCCCACATGACTTTGCTGAAATGTTTGTAGATTGTACTTGTAATTGCCTGTGTTATCCTCCCTAGGGTAAGCTGTCATAATCAATCACTGTGAGAGGTTAACATCACATGTAAACAAATCATCAGGAAATTATATCAGTTTCGCTTCCTCACTTCATTTAAAAAAGGTTTCTTTTCATTTGTAGCAAGATGGATTAACTTTGCTTGTATCCTATTTCTTTCATCAGTCTCAGGAAATTGATTAGAGCTTTGTGTTTTGATTTTCACATGAATTCAAATGAAGATATGATTTGCATTATGATACACTACATATTTTGTGATATTTTTATACATCATTTTCAGAAATTTGAAAATAGTAGGATCATCCAATAGATTTTCTTGAGATACAATGTAGTCAACTATTTCAAAGACAGGTAATTAACGGCATGTGTGTTAATGGTAATGTTACATACAGTCAGCATAATAATGAAGACAGATGTAAAATATCTTGTAAACAACATAATTATCGAGTCTTATCGACTGAAAAGTCAATGAATTGAACCATGAAAATTACTGCATGTGCCACAAAGTTTCTAGCGATTGATTTGTAGAAGGACTTCATTACTAATTCATCACCAAACACCTAGTACATTGATTTACGTGTAGTGAATCGTCTCTCCGATCACATATTGGAATGTGTTTTATCTCAATCACTTATCCTGAAGGCACGTCAGTTGATAAACCAAGGCATATTGAGGATGCCAAAGATATTTCCACTCTCTGTCAATCTTACTCGATAACTTCCATATTATTTGCATGATTTCTGTGCAAAGGTGATAGGAGTGCCCCGGATTCCTCATTGAAAAGTTAATCGACTGTGTATGCTGTGCAGCGTAGGTCCATGCGAGTGCTGTGGAAGTAATTATCATTTTAATGGAAATAACGCTAGAAATGTAGAGTGTCCTGATAATTGGAACTGATCATTGCTTGCTTGTAGTGCAGCTTCCGCACTGGGGAGTAAAATAGAGGATGAGGAAGGGCATGTCTGATAGGAGTGTTCCATATAACTTGATGTACGGCTAGTTCCCTTTTTATGGAGAGAGGTAATTGAAAGTTTATTTTGAATTGATTATCATAGGGAGTGTTCAGCATGTAGAATACGTATGGATAAAGAAATAGGGCAGGGGAGGATTGAGGCAAAGAGAGACGGAAACATATAGAAATAATAACAAGAGAAATTGTGATAATGGGCAGTTTATTTTGAATTGATTAACAGAGAGTGTTCAACATTTTGGGGCAGGTAAGGAGAGAGGCAAAGAGAGACAGAAAAGTATATAGAAAGAAATAAAAGAGAGAAATTATGGGGAATAGATGAAGGTGGAAAGGAATCAACATAGGATTGTGGTGGCAAGAGAGACATTTTGATTGGCAAACCAGACAGAAAATCATTTTAGTTTACATGCTTTCATTTCAATACAAATATTTGAATTCTGCAAGCCATGATGTCAATAGAATCTTTTAATTACAGCTAGACTTTTGATTGATTTATTTCCCTGCTATGTAATTTTTTGAATTTCATGTGCAAATCAAGGACGGCTTATGATAAGAATGACGATTTTATGTCAACAGTTTTTAAATGGAATGAATTTACAATGAAAAATTCCCTTAGCTTTATACATCACATGTTAAAATATCACCATTCTTGGCATTGCGATGGTACACTGAAATGATCCGCTTGGCTTAAGATTCCATTTCTTTGCAGCCTTGTTTCCAAATAATTTTACTCATCCGCGAATAGAATAGCTGCCATGTTCTATTTCTATTTTATGATGAATGAGATATAAATGACTGTAATTCCCTCGGTGACGTATGCAAGCAGGCCTAGAGTGCATGTGAAACGTTTGATTGATAACATGTAGTCTTACAAACTACATTCATTACTCCTTATTTTCCCTTCTCATAGTCGACTAAGAGCATGATCCAGTATAGCTAAAGAAGATATATTTTGGATTTAGGGTATCTAATGATCTAAAATTCACACACAAAAAAAACACCTATGATTTTATGATATTTTTTATTAAATATAAATATATATATATTTATATTTATTATATATGTATTATAAATAATACAGCTCAAGTTCAAGGAGGAAATTTAACAGATGGGTTCAAGCTTCTCAAGAGACTAAGATATCATGTGAAAGTATGGGAAATAACGTGAGAAAGATATCGATTTGTTTTTTATTGATGATTCAAAACTAATAAACATTGTGTACCAATTCAAGCAAGCTCAGTAAAAAAATCTTAGTTGAAAAACTATATATTCACAACCTGAAAAAAGAACCAATTGGTCTTGAGAGCAATATTAGACCTTTACAAAAAAAAACTGCTAGTGGCTAGAGAGATATTAATGAGGTGACTTCAGAATGATCAATCTTTAAAGTGTGATTTTGGTAGAAAAACAAGCCTCTGGGTGCATGAATTCATTCTTCCTCTGTTTCTCTTTCCCGAAGTTCTCTATAAACATTCGTCTGATTTATGATGAAACCCAAGCGGCGTCTCTCCCTCTCGTTTTTTATTCTCACTCTAAATTTTCCGCATATTCCCTTTCTTCATCTACCTAAGTTGCTATTAATTCAAATTCAAATTGGCCTTGCTATGATATATTACTGCATGCCCGGGAGTCAGGTCTGCAGTCGTGGTTGAGATTATACTACAGGGAGAAAGAAGTTAGAAATGCGTTGTTTTGGTAGAGGCTGGCTTGCCTGGGGCATTAAAACACAGCAATAGAAAGAGCAGTAGAGCAGAGAGTGTCATTTATAGATAAGGAAATATTATTTGATGATTACGACTTCAATGGAAAGAGAATGAAAGATATTTATAGGGTGAAAATTGAATTGCATCAAAAGATGGAGAGAGATAGAGAGATGAGAGATATATGAAGAGAGATATAAAGGGAGAGAAAGAGGAAGACAGAGACATGATGAAAGAGAGAAAGGAGAGAGAGAGACAACAACAAAACATAAACAAAGGAAGACAGAGTATAATGGTAAGATCTGTAGTAGATATTAACATACTACCCTCCAACAGCACTGATTTCTCTGCACTTTGAAACTTATTCTTTACACTCACATAAATAAAAACACAAAATATCCCTTTTTAATTTAGAAAAAAAAAATTCCCCCACTGCATACTTTCAGAAGAGGTTATCTTTAACAAAAGATGTTTCTTTGTCTATTTACTACCAGATTTATAGTTGACCACTTTAATTTTTGGGGTAGGATAGAAGGACATCAAGAGTATTGTTGCTAAACAAATTATACGACTCTATCTCTCATAGTTTCATTCTTAACTATGATTGATTGATAGATTCATTGATTGATTTTTTTTCCGTCAAGTATTATGTAGATTTAAATTATCAAATATACAGACAAAGAGTGAATATATTACTTGACATGGATGACCCATGAATGCTAATAATTAGCTTCTTTCCAATAAGGTCAAGATATTTATATAATTGATAAAGATATGGGTATTGTAGTTGATTGATAATGACAAGTAGACAGGTGATGATAGAACAAGAGATGAATCATTGTAAAGAACGTGCTCTATCTCGTCATCATACATGTGATTGAAGATGATCTTTCCGACTACCGCCCCTGTATGGTCCGCCCTACGATCCGTCTCTGCCTCGGATGTCAAGTATGGCGATATGATAGAGTCATCAGCATATTTACATTCATCGCTCGACAGCAATGCATATTTACTCAGTGTTCAATTCCAGTCCCGACATGCAAACAAACTAGAAGTAGAAGAAAGAGAGTAGAGGGGATTGGAATATATTAGATCCTGTCAAAGTCCATGTAATTAGATGTCATGGAAAGATGGAGAGAGATAGAAAGGAGGAGTTGGGTGTCTTCATTAATAATATCTTTGCGTTTGTTTTACATCTGCAGAGATGAAACCTGAGATGTCTAAGCTATATCTCATCTGTTTGGAGCCAGAAGGACATTAACTCCTGTACTCTATCAAAGAGATAACTCTCTTCTGGCACCAAACAGATGATTCATTATTTCTCAGAAGGAACTTGTGACAAATAGGATGGAATAGGAATGTTCTGCAAAGTGTCTGTGATATTGATAGTGGTGTTGTTAAGGACTTGTTTATTGCCATGGTGTGTCCAGAATTTGTAAATGGAGCAGAATCCTTATTTGATAGGGAATGGAACAAGTTGTATTGATCCCCTCCCCTTCCCCTAGACCTTCCTGATAGGTTGGTGTTTTCTGACCTTGTCTGATGCTGGATATAAACTGCATTAATTGTGCTTCTTGTCCCTACATGCAACAAGTTTATGAGGAGGAAAAGTTTCCAATAGAAGATAAAGTAAACACAAGTAATATGAGACTCTTTCCTATCAGTCTATTTTAGATAATAATTTTGATATGGATAGTTTTTTCTAACATCTGGGCTTATTTACATAGTACCTGTGTAAACATGGTGTCTGGGAAATTAGTCATTTCGTTTCCAGGAAATAGATCCATGTTGGTTTCAAAGTGTAACTTTAGCCATTTTGCGAAATGGAATTGAAGCAAAAAGCAAAAAGAGAAAAACTCCTGATGATGGATTTGTTTAATCCAGGGAATAGTTCCATGTTTATTTCAGAGTATAACTTTAATTTGTTATCCTCCGTTACTCTCATCATGGACCTATTTTCTCTCATAGGTCCGTACTCTCTGTCTCTATCCATCTGTCAGTGTTGTTGTCGCTGATTCCCAGTTTGGTAATTATGATTTATACAAGCACATGACTTTATGAAATATAGTAGTCTGCATGTATCTACTTTTGCACAGAAATGTTATAGATGTGCAAGAGCATAATTCCTTCCATCTGTTCTCGGAGGCTCCCTGTAGTTTTGTTCAGCTATTAACTAGAACTCTTTTATTTTATTGAATTGAATACACTATCCAGTGTTCGTTTCCTTTACTTCGATTGATATCGTTTCTCAACAAGGCCTTGTTGCCCTTAAACTATATCAATCTTGAAAGAGGTTTATAGGTCCCTTAACGCTTGGTGTATGGTGATTCTCATCTCCTCTTGTAAAGAAAAAATCTGGAGGAAAAAAAAAAGAACATGCATGCTGATCAAATAGCTTTCACCAGGGCTTTAGGGAAGTCTAGAAGAGAGAAAGTAAATAGACAGACCGATTGTCTGTGTTCAAAAACACGAACAGATAAATCTTGAGAGGTCATTTGGCGTGATTTTAGTTGCGAGTGGGCACAGTGACGTGCCTGTAATCAGTGTTAAGTACACAAAGCTAGGCAATGGATGGGTGACGAGTTGCGATTAAGCACGGAAAACCTGCGTAACGATGGCATGTAGGCCAACCTTGTGCATTTGAACAAACAAAGTAGTAGCTAATGTCAACTTGTTGAATGGCTAGCTGTTAAGGGCCTGTAACATCAAATCAAGGAGAGTCATTTGCCAGCTTGAAAGTTATGTTAGGTCCAGGGAAGGGTTGGAGAATAGAGGATAGTATTGACATTTGTACAGTTGAAACCAGTAGCATGAAATCAGAGGTACTATTGATGAAAGATTTGAATTGGTCTTGAATAGATGATGTGTAAATTTATAACATACATACAAAGTTCAATTTAATACTACAAAAATGGTAGCAAAATGTCTGACATAATGTTGTAGTTTGTAAATTTGTCTAACAGGAAATGTGAATTTTAAGAAAGATTTGTTAATAAAACCTGAATTGGTAACAATTTCTACTGACAATATAACTACCCTTAACCTTTGCCATGACAGATTTCAAGAATATTTAATATAAACTATATAAATTATAAAAGTAAATAGAAAATGTTATTAATGAATCTGTTACAAAATGCAGAACAATTCAGAAGATTCAATAGAAATGAGTGAATTTGTCAATGTCTCTGTAGCAAACACACATTATAGCAGTAACTCATCAACAAATTGATTATTTAAAAGATATTATGTTGAAACATTTGCTGACACAAATTCTTTTTTTTTTCTTTCTCAAAAGGTATAAAACTTGTAATGTCCATCAATTGATCAAGAATACAAGAATGCAGTGATTTTGTTTGTAATGTATCCCTTACCCAGTAAAATTTGCATGTTATTTTATATCCCCAACCTTTAATAATGTGTTGTTTATTTACATTATATTTGATTACATTAGGGAACAGTTATTGCTATTATCATGTACCAAATTGTAGTGAACTTATATTCCCGAGCAAAAAAACATGTAAATCGATGCAGCTGCATTAAGTCACAAGGCAGTTCAAAGAAAGAGCTTTTTCATCGTGAAACACAAAATTATTCCATGAAATCACTCAAGATTGCTGAGATGTTCATTGGACCATGCTTCTCAAATGCCAAGGTCAGAGTTCTCCTTTTAGAGCTTTCTTCCTCCCAATAGAATTTTTAAAAATCCAAACAGCTTGGCAAGAAATATCTTGTGCCCGCATCTTCATGTTAAAAAGGTCAGCTTTACAGGCTGAAATCCCATTAAAGACCATGTAACTCATTGTTCGCCTACCAAAATCAATTATGTTAGCTTTTCTAAAATTTGAGCTTTTTAAATTAATTTGGCCAGGAGTAATTATCATGCCATGTATTACAATATCTATTGGGGGGGGGGGGTTAAAATAAAGTGTCCTTTACAGATAACCATTTCTATTAAGAAAGTGCTCATTTGTTGAAGGATGACCATTTATGATTTAAGATTAACTTTAGGATTGATTATTGATTCTTCTTTGTGGTATTCATTTTTCTTCGCTCTAAGTTTCCATGACTATCAGAAAAACAAATAGGATTGGAAGGTCTACATATACCTGTCAAATATAGATAGGTAAATATAGATTCCTCAAATAATGTAATGGTATATTGTTCTTAAATTTCACTGAAATCTGATTATGTAAAGTAAATCTAATTCATACCACTTGATAATACATACTACCATTTTGGGAAATTGAATTAAAGTAAAAAGAGAAAAACTTGCAACAGAGGCCTGATGATGGATTTCTTTAATAGAAATGGGTGCAGCCCTCCCAGGTGTCGTCAGCTTTTCAGGGCATACCTTATTAGTAAACATTCCCACGTTCGAAACAGAAATTAATTTCCTTGGCCAGGGGTGCTATAGCTTAGCGGTGAATTGAGGAAGGATTGGGGGTGGATTGGGTATGTTCCATCCATGAAAGAAAAATGCTCATATGGACCTTATTTTCTTTGTCAGTAATGTCGGATTTAGATAAAGGCTTTGAACATATCAGAAGAAGTTATTGGATTCATGGAAACTGACCAATTTAATTTGGAAGAAAGTGGTGTAGAGAAGAAGAGAATTTTTATTTGGACTACAGATGTGTCTGTTTTGTTCTTTCCAATGGCACTGTTGATGCGAGACTATACCCTTGCTCCCCCCCCTCCTTCCCAAAAGAGTAGAAAAGGAGATAGATAGACAACATCAACAGCAAATACACCCAAAAGAGAATGTATGCACATGAAAGAGACAGATTAAGTAAAGAGAGAGTGATTAAGAACAAATATAAAGAGACGCCAACTGAGAAAACATAGTTAAACGAGATCAAGCATGAAATTGATGTATTTTTTTGCAAACAGATTGTATTTTACTGAGAGAACATGACGCCTGTAAAGCATTCTTGCAAAAGGGCCACATGTGCGGGCCGGCACATGTACTTTTCACCCAATGTAACTACATATCATTCCATTGTGCGGCCATGTGAAGAGACCTCCCCGAGCCCTCAATATCCTCCAAATGCATCTTAGAGGAAATCATTATCCACTCTTGGCTGCAATTACATGGAGGGGCACAACATGAAAATGCTTCATTAAGGAGATAAAGCTCTTAGCACCCCCCTTTTAGGATACAACATACCTTCTCGTCTTCCTCAAGCTTGCTTTTTTTTCCTTTTATCTTTGCATCTCTCTTTTCAAATTTCATCAGTGCTAACTGCTTGGGCTTGTGCCACATTTTTTCGCCATGTCTGGATTCACAGAATCTTAGCATGGATTTCTTTATCATATGGTCTGGGATGGCGTACAATCCTGAATTATATTCACCTCAAATTCAAGATAATTCTCCCGTGTACTATATGCTCTTTTGTACTCCATACCATCTGCCTGTTCATGAACTTATGAATATTGCAAATAATGGCTTCCTTCTATTCATACTTCATTATGAGATATTTTAAGTTGCACAGTCTCGAAATTATAGATGTTTGAAATGGACAAGGTATTCAGCATTATCCCAAATTCTGTTTTACTGAGTTGTTTAAAGACTTGTTAGCATTTTCAAATAAGATAGTGGTGCAATGACACTCCAGTTGATAGGCTGATGGCAATAAAGCTGAAGTGTATGTCCACTCAGTTTTCAGTGAAGTTCATCTTTTAATTGCTTTCTACTCTTTGCCTACTAGAACTGGGTTGGTCCTGTATAGAACCTATGGGAATAAGATTATTCAGCAGTCAACAGGTTATATGACTGCAAAAAATGTTAAAACAAAGCATACACACTGATTGTAACATATAATGAATTCTGTCAATGGTTATGCCTTGAGTTAGAGGGAAACAATCACCTGAATAAAATCATCCCCAAACTATCTGAATATCTGATGATTAGAGAGCAACCAAAAAACACTGTCTTGTTTTTTCTTCCTACATGTCATCGTATTAGTTTGCTTCCAGTAAATTTCCAACATTTCAAAATTTATGCAAATGCACCAGCACAAGTTTGATGTGTAGAGTTTGTTTTCTTCCTCCAGAATGCCTTCAAAGATTAAGAAGTATTCAGTATATTGCTACACCTTTAACATAACAGTGATTCTGATAGAAATAATGGCAAATAATAAGTACAATCTTTTTTTAAAACCCTTTTGGTGCTATGTTATTAAGTCAATAGTAACTTTTGAAAGTCTTCCACTGCTACAATGATTAGATTCTCACTCAGTTTTCAACCTGTACATCTCTATTTAAATGAATGAATATTAGAAAGCCTAAATTGGGCCTGGTTGCATAAAACTTACCATTGATGGTTACTTTGCCATTAATGGTGAATACCATGGCAACATCATTCAACAGCCCATCAAATCAAGGTTTCCATGGAAGTTACCATTAATGGCAAAGTTACCATCCATTTTAAGTTTTATGCAACAGTGCCCAGTTGTCATCTTATTATCCTTAGGAATATATTTGATGTTAATGATTAAATACATTCCTTGTAGTTGATGTTAAGATGTTTGGATGTATTTGATGTTTACCCAAACCTTAGAATACCATTCTTACTAACTGTGAAATGCAATGAAGCACCACTCCCTGTGAATTGACCACAAGAGGGCTCACTCTATGAATCCACTCCTGAGCCATTCATTTTTCTCTCATCACTCGTCAAGGAGATCCAAATAACTGTTCATTTAGAGCATGTTACCTTCTCTGATTTGGAGTAATGCGATCAGAAGATCTCCAAACTTGATTAATTGGCCAATGATAACACAACTCATAGCCAGATTGGCCTTGATGTCTTAAAGTCATGATACAAGTGCACCAGGCCTCGCTGGAGTAGATATGCTGCCAATAGCCTGTCATGCTTGTCAATGCTCTAACAGACCTCTGTGGATCATTAAAAAAGATAGATGTTACACAAAGTAATTTAATATGATAGTGATGATTATGACACAACTGTTATATAATGTGAATAAATAAGTAAAAATCCATTCTTTTATCTTGAGTATTATCTGCGGGAGATTTATTCCCCTTTTCCCTAATTCTAAAACCCCCAAATATGATATTTCTGAATATGTATTTGCTATTGCATATTATAAGATTTAGAACTGTAGATTGTGTAGATATATGATTTTGCTTGATTGTTTCTTAAGAAATCACTTTCCCTAACTCTATTCTTAAGGAAATCATGAAACAACACATAAGCAATTCTTATTGTAATAGCGTTTGCTATACTGTACTTTGCTTATTCGCCCTCCATCTTCTCTCTGTAATTCTGTCACCATTTTCTCCAGGTCAGTTTCCATCTCAAGAACTATCCAATAGCATCAGATTTATTAATTCTAAGTGTGGAATTACATCGCATCAATATTCCTTTTCATCTATTCTTGTTTTGTGTATGGCTTCTTCTCTCCCATTCACTTTGTCTTGTATTATTCTATATCACATACGCATACGTATGTCTTTTTTCCCCCTCTCTCTCTCCCTTCCTTCCTACCTCTTACTTACTCTGTATTCAGTTGTGCGTAGATATATAGATAGGGATCATATGCTGCGTGTTTATGCGGGGTAATTTAAAATTCCATCCTGTCATATCTCTTTTAAATCTATCTGCCTCCATTACTGTGAGGTCACAGTAAAGCAAGGCTAAGGTAGCTAGCAGAGCAATTCTCATCTTTCATTTGTTAGTCGTGGAAAGGTGGATTTTTTTCTGCATTTTGGTTCAGCTTCGCGGCTGCTGCTGCTCCTGCTACATCAAAGACGTTTAATAGTGGTTGAATAGTTGGGTGTGTGTGAATAAGACGCTAATCATGTCTGGTTGTATGGAGTGGTTCTGGCAAACCTGTTACACAGGTGAAGAAGGTATGAAGTCATCTTATTTACATCTCAGTTCCTTTTCATCTTATCGTAATTGCATCAGAAATCTAGTTCTAGTTGATTCTATAGGTTACATATTTGTTTAATCATTTCCACTGTGTTTCATCGCACTGTCTTCATCTTTACTGTCTTGGTTGGTATGTGTTCATGTTTATTAATCCTTGGCAAGGTCTCTATATCTCGGCCCAGGCAAAGGAGAAAATAGTGAAATTTTCTGCTCATTTATGCTTTACCTTACCAAATATAGATGTATTCTTTAGGAGTATTATTTATTTAATCAACTACCTATATAACATTGTTTATGATTTCAACAAATGCTGGCGAAATTGTCATTAGAATTTTAGAAGTTTTATAGAGCTATTAAATTGGAACATCCATTTTGAGACAAAGATCAGCCAGTTGGTTTCTTCCATTTTTATTATAACTCGTTATTTTTTTTAACTCATTATTTTTTCTGGTGTTTTTTTAATTCGTTTCTGACTATGGGAAGACAAGACTTTGAAATCCAGACAGGTTTTTAATTTTTTTAATTTCCATACTAGAATCAAATTTATCAAGATATATCTCTCTTCTTTTTCAATATAGCGGTATAGAAGTTTTTTTTAAATTAAAGATAAAGACCAGTTCTGGTCATGCGATTGCATTGTGAAAGAAACGTTGTGGAATCGATCAGAAAAGGTTGATCATCTAGCATATAAGTATTGGTGTGTACTGCAAGGTTCTGGAATCATCAAAATGATAACAAATTTGGCCCAGTCTTGGTAAAGTTACAAGCACTGTACACAGAAAGACGTATATGGGACTACGCGACCACGTGCGCAATATCTATTTAGATATAATAATTTACCAAATATATCAATTAGTACGCGGTTTCCCGGCAAAATTTGTATCATCACGTATTAGTCAAAACATATTCTTTGACATGATTGGTAATGAGAGCTTCCATTTCATTTTTTTGAGAGAGGGGCGTTTCCAAAACTGGTCTTTACCTTTAAAAGTGTTTATTCTCGTGCACATCTGGTTCTTTTTTAATCCACAAAAAAGCCTTTGTATTGTCTATTTTGCATACATATAACAATATACATAATCAAACATATATGTCAGTGTCAAGGATTATTGATATGTAAAATATGAATGCCTCTAAAGCAGTTACGTGCTAGTAATTCTAAAAACATCATGTTTGTTCAGGCAAAAAAGAACATTCTTTGATTATATTCATGGTACATTACATTTGAACTCTTGTATTGCTTTTGCTGTGCATGGCATGATAAAAACATTTATCAAGGCTTGTATACTTCCTAATATTTTGTTTACTGCAAATAATTTCCACCCCGCCCTCTTCCCAATGGTCATATTGTACGATACGAAATGATTTGTCCTGCAGGAAAGCTATTTTTCTTGCTATAGCATTTAGGACCTTTGTAGGGTCACTACATAGGTGCTCTCACATTTTAGGTTTACTGCCTTCCTCTTACTTTTAAAAACACTATCTTCCAATGCTCTTTTTCCAATTTTACTTAATTGTAACCCCATACTAAGTTCAAAGCTCAATCCAACCTAACCCAACAAGCAGTTTATTAATGTGTTTGGCAGAGGCTAAGCAGGTGACTTCATATCTATGCCAAATCTAAAATACTAGATGATTAGAACAGACATTTTATGTCTACCGCTGCAAACATCGATCTATTGCTTTCTGTTTCCACATTTGAAGGTGTGATTCAAGAAAGACCCCTCTTTGTTCTCTGCATTGACATCTAAAGAAGACAGACACCCTCTTTTCAGCATTCTTGTATACTGCCATCTATTGTTTGGAGATTGAAATGAGTGGTGCTGTTATCTCAAGCTTTGTATACTATGATGATCTCTCCCTTGTGTCAAAAGCTACGTTTTCTGTCTTTTATGAAGCTAGTATACTATCTTAAATATGGCTGCCATCTTTTGTGATGTTATTTCTCTTACTTATTCTACCTTTCCTACCACCTCCATCAATTCCTTTTTCTATCTGCCATTACTCTCAGAAATGTTATATTTATCTCTTGTTCTCTCCATTTTTTAATGTCATTTTCATTTTATGTCCTGCCTTTCTCTAATACAATTTTGAACTCCCTGTTTCTACCTTTTTGTATAACAAATCTTCTTTCTTTTAATATCTTAAAGAAGTGGTCAACTGTAAAGAAAATATATTCAAATTCACATTTTGTGTATATATTCTAGTTTTTTCCTTCTGTCTGTCTGTCTCTATCTGTCTCTCTTTGCTTTGCTTTGACTTTAAGCAAACTTCACTTCTTTCAGAGTAATTACATCTGTAATTATAGATAATTTTGTTACAATCATCATTAAGAGTCCTGTCCCTAGGCAGATAACCGATGTAAAATCCCACTTTCCCTCCTATTATCTATACTTTGTTGGTTTCATTCTTAATCATTCTCTATATACGTCTGCAATCTTATACCTCACTGGGTTTTTTTTTCTTGTCATTTGTAATTTCTCCATTTCAATGCCTTATTTTCTATTTATTTCTTGATTCTGAATTACTTGCAGTTGTTATTTTGCTGCATACTCGTACGAGAATTAAAAAGACAAGTTTTCTTTTTTCCATTTTTTTTGTTATGTGGGCTGTGTCTTATTCAGGGACAAACTATTGTTTGCCCTATGTCCTTTATCTCATCCTTCAAGTTACGGAAATGTATGCATATATGTATTTCTAAGATTTTGCTTATATTGTTTGTTTAGGATCCCTGAATCTATTTCTATTTCCTTCATAGAGTAAGAAAGATAAGCTTATCCATAGAGCCGGAAGGGCGTTAATGCTGTATTAAAGTATGTGAGTTAATGCTAATATGGCTCCAATGAGAAGAATAATTGCTCACCATGTTACAAGATGTTATTACCGGTAGTATATTATCGAGAGAACAGATGAAAGGTTTTCAGAATTTTTCATGTAATAGGCATACATACATTGATCATAAATATTCTTGAAGTACTATTGCATCATAGATATTAGTGAATCATCACCTGGATATAAGTAACTGTAGAGGTAGAGAATTTCAAGTATAATTAGAGCAAGTAATTATCATTGGATTAGACATGAAACTGACAGAACATGTGATGGGATCCATCAATTACCTGACGTGGAATTAACCTGTCCTGCTCACCCCTTCGTTAAACCCCCAGTTTGCAAGCCCCATCTACGTTCACTGCCACCTCCTTGTAAGGGAGTATGGGCAGTGAAGGGAAGAGCCTGTATTGGTTGGGAATTATGCATTAGCCTAGCCTAGCCTAGCCCGGTGCAAGGGAAGAAAGAGTGAAGACTTATTTCTCTCTCTTTCTCTATCTCTCCTCGCATAAGTGTATGTGGAAAGTTGTTGCAGACGTGGGTATCGCCCATGCTTTCATGCACAAGATGGGAAATGGCAGAATCTCTGCATCATATGCAGCCTGTGCCCCCCAATCAGAGACGGAATGATCATAGTGCTGTAAAATTGGTTTTTATGTTCAAGCAAATGCTAAGAGCAGAGAAAAACTCATTTTTCTAGCAATATACATTACAAAGAAGAGATAACTGGGACATTTTCATATAAGCATAATTTTCTGAAATGGCTGCCTGTTATGACAGTGGCATCTGTCTCTCAGATTCATGTTCACAGATGAAAAAATAGATTTATTTCCTTAATGTTTCTTGCCTTATTTTGTGGACACAAATCTCTGTTGCATCACTTTATTTGACATCAAGCAATAAAATAAGAAGATTAAATGAGAAAGATAGATAGAAAGGGGTAGAAGGATGAAGAGATAGAGAGAAGGAAGTAAAGAATGAGATCTTGCTTTCAAAAAAGAAAGATATTTCTTTTGTCTTATCTTTGTCACATGTGAACAAAAAAAGACGCAGAAACTTTTGTATTATGACTATTTAAGATATGTATTTCATTTTTGCATCTAAGTGATTATTCTCTTATAACACCTTACAGTGCAACTGATTCAGCACATTTTCAATATAATTGAGAAAGAAAAAATCCTGTCTTTGTTTGTGTAAGTGTTATGCTAAGTTGAATACAAGGAGATATTTAGTGTGAAAATATAAATGACATGCACATGATGGTTTTAAATCACTTTCCAGATTTCCTAATACTGTCAAGGTTTCTTTTGTGGTTGTTTTTATACAAATTATTCATGTTTCATTACATTTTATCCTTGATTGTTAGGATAATCTTTGAGTAATCAATTGTAATGAGAATTTTGCACTATTTAAATTCATTGAAGATTGCTCAAACCAAAAACCACATAAATCCTATTATCTCCTTGAAAGTGGTACCATTTAAGCTGCTCTTATCTCTAAACCAAGTCCTCTATACCCAATTCAAATATTGTCCTGAATATATAAGGCAGTCTTGCTTTCCCATTTTCTATTTGTTTTTGGAGGGGT
Source organism: Mesocentrotus franciscanus (assembly GCA_037976565.1). Taxonomy (NCBI): domain Eukaryota; kingdom Metazoa; phylum Echinodermata; class Echinoidea; order Camarodonta; family Strongylocentrotidae; genus Mesocentrotus; species Mesocentrotus franciscanus. The sequence continues at coordinate 39,522,178 of CP137668.1, read as the reverse complement.
AAATTAGAGATATATTTAGTATGTTCAATAGGACATAGGGGGGGGGGGTTCTTGATTTCTTATGATAGAAGGGCCAGGTTTGAGGTCTGGTCAAAAATAACAATTAAGATGAAGACACTGAATATAGAAAAAGTATTGGATTAAAATCCAAAAGCGGTATGGAAGTGATTTGGCCCAATATCTTTTAGACATTATTTTATTATCATTGTTATAAGTGATCTGAAACCAGCCCTTTAGATGGGAAGGGGTGTGTGATGAGGTTAGGAAGGGGTCCCTAAATCATTTGGTGAAGGAACATTCTATTTCTCTTTCTCCCATCCTTGTGTTAGAGGGAGACACTAAATACTACAATGAAGCATATATGGGAAGTTAAAGGAAATTGTCTGGAGAGCACAGCTGATGTTGCTTCTAGTATCATATGCAGGAAACTGTTAAGCCAACAATCACTTGAATGTCACTAATAGAAGAATATAATAACAACACTAACACCCACAAACATTGGAAGGGAATAGAATTGATCAGTCCAATACCGCTGAAGGTCGAAAGGAAATGATGTAGACTATTGCGGCTGATATCCTAATCTAAATGAAATATAATTTCAACAATATTCATGGGCATGGTGACTATGTAATGTTTACCATGTTGGTTATGTTCTAAAATTGATGAAGTTATTCTAAAAGCTAAACTTTCTCATGCTATAACACTTGATTTCTTGAAGTATTACCAAATTATCTTCAGGCAAATTGCAAAACCATTATATGCAATTTGTTATGCATATTTTCTTGTATATCGTCTGTTTGGAGCCAGATGGGCATTAATTCTGTATTAAAGTGTATGAGTTAACTACCTACTGGCTCCAAATAGACAATATCATCTCATCATATTTGTAGATTGGACATGAAATATGTGATCTCATCCTCCAGTCTACGTCTGTTTCTACCTAACACACTATAGGCTTATATATTTTGGAAAGGTCCGAAAGAATAACGCCCACATGAGTATGAGATTTTGATAGATGATGTACAGGCAATATTCATTACTTATCACACATTAGGCTTCATGTAGGCTTGGCTTTCAAGAAAATAGATTGATTATGCAGTTAGTAGTCGTTTATGAATTTTCGGCTCTCTTTAAGATATTGCTGTCCATTTTCAGATACATGAAAAGAGTTCAACCCTCACAATAAGCTACTACAATCTGAATTCAAATACTTGAAGTATAAACGGAAAGATAGTATCTTGAAGATTGAAAATGGAATTCAGGGTTTTCATATGTATTTTGTCAATATTTAATACATATTCTGCTTCTAAAGGCATGTTGTGGGTCACAAAAAATACAATTATTGGAGTACATCATTTACTCCCATGCTGCTTTGTAAATTATACATTCATAATTAGGTACTATTAGAAGAGAGGATCAAACTTAACATTGCACTGCAGCTATCTTAAACTGAAAACATACCCAACATACAGAGATGAATAAGGGCCTGGAGCTGAAATCTACCAACATTTTCAAAACACATATTTGTAATTTCTTTGGATATTGCTGTCTTGTGTATGAGGTTTTTTTTAATATGATGCACTTGATTTAAGATCTATTCGGGTCTTTGATATTACTCTCGTTTGGTTTTCAACTCAATTGTCCTCATGACATTGTTACCCAAAGTATAAATTAAAGTAATAAATTGTGTTAATAATTTTTTCTTTGATAGTGGCATAGATTGCCTGCAGTGCATAGAGTAATAAATGTCATTGTTGAAACTGAAAATGGCATGTTGAATTATAAATCACCAATGTTAAGAACATCAAAGTCTTGGCTCTATTTCACATTTCTTTGTACATTGAATTATTTCTTTTCTTCCTTCTTGCACTTTGATCTTGATTCATCATAAGTCAATAAAATGTGCAAGCCGATAAATAATAGATTTTACAAAAATGGCATTTTACGAAAATAGCATTTTTAAAGATTATACAAAAAATTTGTTTTTTAGTTGTCCTGTTTGAGTATTATGTGTATGTGTATACATATATTGTTATGCCTCTACACTTAAAAGAAACATTAAAATTGATTCATGTCATTCACATTACTTAGGTAAAATTAGGACCGATGAAGAAGAGGTTCTTAAGAGAGGGAGTAGATTCAATAGGTGGAATAACTCAATCTCAAGTCTACAGGGCTGATGACGATGGTGCGTATTATGCATGGGGGTACGTTCATGTGTCGGGCTGTGTATCCGACTACGAGTTACCACTCTACAAGCTGCATGCATGCATTACATGTTCCTACACAGACCAGAGGTAGCAGTTGCCGCCGTTTGGGGCAGCCACATACATTAGACTTGAAGTTCAGCTATGCTCCGTCCCTCCCTGCTTCGACAGGGAAATTATACAAAAGGGTACGAGGTAGAGAGAGTGAGTGAGATGGAGAGGGAGAGGGGGAGAGTGAGTGTGAGAGGTAGAGATAGAGAGGAAGGGGCCCCTACCTGACCATGCATAACGCATAGAGACTAGAGAATACCAGGATGTTCACTATTTATGCCATGGCATAGTCATGTTCATGTCCAGCTGACCTAGCCTATGATAGGGTATTTGTGTGTGAGTGTGTGTATGAGAGAAGGAGAGATAGAGCCTGAGTGAGAGAGAGAGGAAAATAGAGAGAAATGGGAAGAGAGAGAGAGGGAGACGTAGGAGGAAGATGTGAGTGTGTGTGTATGAGTGTGTGAGCTATCATCAAGCTTTGATTGTGTATCCTACCTTGGCTGCATAGCAATGCATGCATAAGCGTGCCAATATTCCAGCGCTCACACACATACACACTCTCACCCACACAGAGTGGAGCTAGAGTGAGTCTGTGTGTGTGTGATGTATCAGGCACATGGAGGGAGGCTTAGCTGATATAGAAGCACCTTTAAACATGTCTGTTAATCAACTATCATGGATCAAGTCTTTATTGGCCCCAAACTACAGATGAATCTATGTTAAACCTTTAAACTGACATTGTGGATCGATCATACAAAGATTGCACCAGGAACAAGAGGGAGTCCCATGCTGGAAGTTTGGTTGCCGCCACCAAAAAGCAGATGGTTTTTGTCATCCGATGGTGGGGTCTGATTTGGGTGTCTCTCACCCTTACTCTCTCGCTCTCTGTCTCTGCCTCTCTCTGGGTCAACTTTAATTCACAGTGATAAATGATGAGACACTGTCAATGCTAAGGCCATGGATTTCATTGATGTTGTGGACAAAGACAAAATTGTGATAATCCTTCCATGAGCATCTCATAAAAACCTTGTGTGTGGATTATGTCTTGGAGGTAGCTACTATATCTTGATCTTCAGTAGATAACTCATGTATTGGAGGTCCTCTTCTCCTCCTCCTCATCATCATCGTAATCTACATCAACATCACCTTCACCATTTTTCTTTTGACTTCTTTCATCATTCTTATGAATCATGTATAGATGATATTTAAGAATATCTTTCGCATGTGCCTCTGGTAGAAATTTACACAACTCTATGACAATCATGTATGATGAAGGTTATCCATTATTGAGGCTGAAACAGTTCTACTAACACTGAGCATAAGCAACAATTGGAGGGAGAACAATTTGTTCACCACAGGAACTTAATAATGAGTTGAGGGAGAATCGCTAGTTTTATGCTGGGCAAATTGTCGAGAGCTGCCATGGTTTGGTATCAGAAGCTTTGAAATTACGAAAAGCCCCAGCTGAACAATGTTTGTTTTGTACTTTCAATTATTCGCAGCATTCCACCACAGTGTGCAATTAATATAATCTATACTTGGAGTACTCTGGACCAATTGACAGTAACATCTTTTAAATCCTGGCGATCATATAGATGTAGGATTGACACCTTGACAGCTCTATCTAGACTGTAGGATCCCGACGTGGTCCTAAGATTAATCCTTGAAGACTTGATATACAGGCTGAAATAACAATGTCAAAAGACGATAGCAGTTTACCCATAGGGGGCAGTGGCGGAGGTGGTAGACGAGATCGTATGAGGAGATCGTTCCGCCGGTTTATGGGCAAAAAACCAGGTGAAAAAGGTGAAAACAATGATCCTATTTTCTTGTTCATATTGTAATTTAACCATAAGATGTAAAATAGAAGTGTCTTATTTGATTTTGGTCGGACACACATTCTCTGTAGATCCCAGCCAGACCTGGATTTATATAAGGGGAACTTTACCGACTCTCTCTGGTAAAATAATTTCAGTTTTCATTGCTTTGTTAACCTACATCATGCATTGAGAAAATAAATGGCAACATTTTTATGAGTTCAGTCATGATACAGTTTCATGGAAGTCTGCCTCATGATGATCAGCCAAATTGGCAACCCTTAAATTAATCCAGTGATTCTCAGCTCGATGAACCCATACAACATACACATGTAGGCGTCATTGATTTTACCTTTCTATGTGATGAAATAAGCTATATAGGTGTTAAGGATTCTTAGTAGCTTGCCACTCATGAAGTCAAAACAAAGAAATACGACTTAATGTTTTCAGAATCCTACCTAAGTGTACACGAGCCTTAACCCTTTAGTCACTAAATCGCCACGTATCACCGCTGCTGTTTTGCACTGAACAGCCTGTGACCTCCACTAAACTTTGATGCTCTGTAAAAGCAGAAGTACAGGATCTTTAAGAGGACAAAATTGTGTGCATGCTATCTCTGGATGTAGCCCATTTATAAGCCACATTGAAAACGATGTGTTACTGTTAAAAAAAGATTTTGCATTCAACAGAATTTAAACCGCAAGACGGTTTACCAAGCAGCAAGAAAATGGCCGTGCTTATGATGCTTTCCCCATAATGCTAAAGGGTTGATGTGATGATGAGAACCTCTTCTCAGTTTTATAGCTGATTCGATTCAATTCTTTGAAATGTAAATTTGTATTGGACAACTCAATTTCCCCCTCCCTCGCCTGATGCCTTTCAGTATTTTGACATGGTATAATACATGTAATTATTCAATTCAATTCAATTCACTTTTATTTCACCAAAGCAATTACAAAAAATATAAAATACATTCATAAAACTATACATTGTTACATAAAAAAATAGAATACATGTATATACATTGGTACAACAAAATAAAAGTTGCTTGGCAAGGTAGCAGCCAGAAAGGAAGTGACCCTTATAAGTGGCCTACCTAAAGATATATTATTGAAAGATAAATATAAGTACCAGGTTACATGACAAAATACAACAATACAGGGGGGGTACACCACAGTGCCTGACATATAATATTACAGATAACTGAAACAAAAGGTTTTAAAAAAAGATTAATATTATGCAAGAATAAATATTTTAAACCGTCTTTTAAAAACATCCAGCGATTGAGATTCTTTAATTGATGAGGAAAGCGAATTCCAAATGATAGGTCCTTGGTACATTATAGATTTTTGAAAAAAGTGAGTACGCATATGTGGCAAGTGAAAATCCATAGCATTTCTTGTTCTATGGCTATGAATATTGCAATTTAAAGTAAAATGAGTTAAGAGTGACTCGAGGAGAATATATTTATGACATAAGTACATGAAAATTCCTACTTGGTATAAATATAAATCATAAAAACGCAAGATTTTGAGTGAATTAAATATAGGTGATGATGGGCAAGAAACGAAGCATGGTTGATAATTCTAACTGCACGTTTTTTGTAATTTGACTATTCTGCCAAGAGAGGCAACAGATGACTTCCCCCACACAATGATGTTCTAATATAAATATGGAAGAACAGTTGAACTATATATCATCTTTAATATGCTTTTAGGAAAAGTTTTTAGTCTATATAATACACCAATATTTTGCATTTATAATTTATTTGGTCAGACCAATTTAATTTATTATTGATAAATATTCAAAGAAGTTTTAGTGAAGTCACCTGCTTTACCTGAGAACCGCATATATCAATAACAATACTATTGGTATCACATTTTCTCTTTGTAAAAACAATATAATGAGTTTTCTTAATATTGATTGTAAGTTTATTTTCATAAAGCCATTGAGAAATGGTATTAAGTTCTCGGTTAAAAGTTGTACGAAGAACAGTCAAGTTTTTATTCGATAAAAAGATGCTGGTGTCATCGGCAAAAAGATACATTGTAGAATATTGGAAGCATTAGAAATGTCATTAATGTTTTAAAGAAATAAAAGCGGGCCAAGTATTGACTCTTGTGGGACACTGCATTTGACTGGTTGATAATCAGATTCTTTATTATTACAACCTGCTGTTTACGACTTGAAAGTTAGCTTTCAAAAATTGTTAATGTTATTCCCCTCATTCCATATAATTTCAGATTAAGAAGCAATATTTAATGATCGAGGGTATCAAAAGCTTTAGATAAGTCTAACAAGACTTGCCCTGGAATTACATATACAGTACCCAGATATTTACCACAATGCATCATCTACATGCACCATTGAATGAAATCATAATCATATGAGCCAGGGTTAGACTGCATCAAAGCAAGCATGATAAGGTTCTTGAGTTTGAATGCTAGTAATATGATGAAGGAGAATAGAAAGGAATGTTCCCTAGGGCAATTGTATACTGATAGAATTGAAATGTGGCAGCTAGGAGAGCTGATTGAAAAGAATGACAGATGTAACAAGTTTGTTCGTGTCTATTGGGGATGCATTTGTTGAGGTCTTTGTAAAGTCAGCGTTTCTCCTGGCTTCAACACATTATACCGCTTTCATCAAACTCTACTTGATTTCTGAACATGTTTTCCCCTCATTCAACATTCTAAAGGCAAAACCAAGCACCTTATGATAATAATGAACTAATATCCAGTATAAATTGCTCATAATGTAGAAATTCAGAAGGGACTTTCTGAAGTAAAATTTACAATTCCACAACAAGGTTGTTGATCCCCAAATGTCACTTTCATGCAGTTTAAGATCACTGTAATATTACATGTACAGTGTCCTTTTGGGGGCACAGGATGTATGTGTAGATTATAGATAGATGGAATACTATACATCAGCTATTTCTCAACATATCAAAATACTTTTTATACCTCCCAAATTGTTGCATTGCTTATTTTTATAAAGCACTTTGTGTGTTTATAATAAAAGTGATACTTTAGATTTGAATAACTTTATGAATATGTATCTTGGTACATTGATATATGACATACATATATATAATCAAGTACCACTGAATGTATATCTTTGTCTAATGAATATATACCAAACACCAATGAACATCATTGGTGAATAAGTAGTGGAACGCTACAAATTATGTGTATTTGTGAAAATAACTAGCAGTATATGTTCTTTGTCATACATGTAGCATTTCCTGTACTTGCTTGGTGTTCTGGAATTCTCATTATCTTGCTTGATATGGCAGGGCATGGCATTACAGTTTCAATGAACTTCTTGTCATACTCAATTTTAAGTATGGATTTTCAGTTTGATTACGGTTCCAAGCCAAACACAAGTAGATGATATCTCAACTTGACTGTGATTTGATTTAGAACCAAAGAAGATGAAGAGGACCTCTAGTTAAGTAGTTTTGCAGTAAGTATCTTGGAACTAGTAACTAAGACAAACAGACATCACTGGGAAGTGATGTTAGTGAGTCAATAGTTCATACTTGTGTTTTAAACAAGTAACATAGGTTAGTAGAAAGTAAGTAGGTACATAAGTAAGTAAATAAGTAAGTAAGTAGGTAGATAAGTAAGTAAATAAGCAAGTAAGTAAGCAAGTTAGTAAGTAACTAGGTATGTAAGTAAGTCATTAAGCCCATACGTAAGCAAGTTAGCAAGTAAATAAGTTATTAAGTAAGTATGTAAAAAGGTAGGTAAGATAAGTACAGAAATTGAGCTAGCAAGAAGTTAAGAAAGTTACAAATAATTTTAAGAGCTTATTGATGTTAGTGTTTGTAGTTAAGTAAAACTTTAATTGAGTTTACATGTAAGATTATAGGCAAGATGTAACCTACATGTACAGTGTATAAAATAGATTATTCAGTAGTACAGCTTGATTAAGTCACAGAAGGTTCAAAGTAAGTCAATTATAAATAATTAAGTCATTAGATAGGTACAAATACTGGTACCTCTATTAAAATGTAGTAATTTTTATCAGTTATAAAAGCGTAGTTAGCAAGGTAAAATTACTAAAAATAAGGAAAGTTATTACGGTTAAAGTAAGGAGAAATAGAATCTTTTCGTTAATATTCTTCTTCTTTGTTTGTGATGTTGTGAGTTTACAGAAAATGTGTTTTTAAATGTGATATTATCTTTTGAATGGTAAACATGAGCCAAGATTTAAACAGTCCAAAATTTCTTCCGCCAAACAAGTATTATATAATCAAAGAAAATATGGTTTTGTAATATGTGTGTCCTTACTGACACTTGTATGTTTGAAATATATTCTATTTACAGGAAGTTTGTTAAAGTAATGAATAATTTATGAATAACACTGTGCATAGAGAAGTGTAATTAAGGTGACAATTTTCATTATCAACCAGCTGTGTTTTTCACCTACTACTAATCAATTGTAACCTTCACCAAGATGCCCTACTTTGCTAGTCAATCGTTACCAGTAATACATCATCTTCCTACCATAGTATTGTAGTCACCAGGTCTTGTAAAGGCTACTTTGCAAGTCAATCGTTACCAGTAATACATCATCTTCCTACCATAGTATATTGTAGTCACCAGGTCTTGTAAAGGCTACTTTGCAAGTCAATCGTTACCAGTAATACATCATCTTCCTACCATAGTATTGTAGTCACCAGGTCTTGTAAAGGCTACTTTGCAAGTCAATCGTTACCAGTAATACATCATCTTCCTACCATAGTATTGTAGTCACCAGGTCTTGTAAAGGCTACTTTGCAAGTCAATCGTTACCAGTAATACATCATCTTCCTACCATAGTATATTGTAGTCACCAGGTCTTGTAAAGGCTACTTTGCAAGTCAATCGTTACCAGTAATACATCATCTTCCTACCATAGTATTATAGTCACCAGGTCTTGTAAAGGCTACTTTGCAAGTCAATCGTTACCAGTAATACATCATCTTCCTACCATAGTATATTGTAGTCACCAGGTCTTGTAAAGGCTACTTTGCAAGTCAATCATTACCAGTAATACATCATCTTCCTACCATAGTATTATAGTCACCAGGTCTTGTAAAGGCTACTTTGCAAGTCAATCGTTACCAGTAATACATCATCTTCCTACCATAGTATTGTAGTCACCAGGTCTTGTAAAGGCTACTTTGCAAGTCAATCGTTACCAGTAATATACCATCTTCCTACTATAGTAGTGTAGTCACCAGGTCTTGTAAAGGCTTCTTTCTAGTAAGGTAGTCCAGTTAAAATTTGTATTCTGCTGTACATGTTTACCTCTCTTGAAGAAATATTGCTCTCTACCATAATACCTTTTTTTTTTGTATAGGTTTAGATATTTTTCTTTGCAAAGAACATGTAGTTCCATGAAAAGTATGATTAATGCAATCATTGAAGGAATTCCTGCAATTCTGCATTGTTATGGACTGGGCTTATGTTACGAGGATAAACTGTTCAATTTTAAAGGTAAAGACCAGTTTTGGAAACGCCCCCCTCACAAAAAATGAAATGGAAGCTCTTATTACCAATCATGTCAAAGAATATGTTTTGACTAATACGTGATGATACAAATTTTGCCGGGAAACCGCCTACTAATTGATATATTTGGTAAATTATCATATCTATCCGGACTGGACTGGATCTTTCTGTGTACAGTGCTTATAACTTTACCAAGACTGGGCCAAATTTCTTATCATTTTGATGATTCCAGAACCTTGCAGTACACACCAATACTTATATGCTAGATGATTAACCTTTTTTGACTCCACAACGTTTCTTTCACAATGCAATCGCATGACCAGAACTGGTCTATACCTTTAAGGTTTATATGAACTCTTTTTGTAATGAAAGAGTCCTTGGTCAATTAATCAACTTGAAAACAAGATTCACTCATTCTATCCATGATCCAACATTTGCTTTAACAATTAACATCAAAGATATAAGTTATTGTAAGGTTAGCAATTGGGTTTTAGGTTAGGTTTAGGGTTATGGTCAGGGGTTAGATATAATGTTTGATGTGTAGGGTTAAGTTCGGACCCCTGTTAGTGTAGGAGGATGCCCATAGAATAGCCGTTGCTCTAACGTGTGTTGTAAGACCATTCTATCATTTTGCATTGCATTATGCCTTTACCATTGATATAATATCAATCAGTGTTTTACAGGACGTCATAGCATTTCAATATTGCAAATAACAAATGCCCTACCTCTAAATTTATTAATGATTCAAGTACTAATCGATGATGAATCTCAATACAAGTAAATCAGTATGTATGCACTCTTGGTCATCTGATACTGTTGTTCTACAAGGGCAATTCATAATGCAGTCAACCCTTAATAGAGTCACTCCACACCTATCCCTAATTAGGCTCATCCTTGTTTTAATGGTCAGTGGACTGTCTGTCTGTCTGGACAAATGTAAACATTTTCCACCATTCAATCATGTCCTGCTCTATGGCTGCATTCATCAAATCTATTGAAGCCAGCATCGGGAAGCTATATCATATATCCACTGATTTAAAACCAAATATCACGGTCGTTTGGGGGAAGCATCATGTCTGAGATGGCTGAACACCCTAGTTATTTTTATTTTATTAATCAAATGATGAAAATTTACAATTTAAAAGAAATATGTTTCTTGGCACTGCACACACGCACACAAAAAATTCATGAACACAACCTTATGCCTACCTATGGTCATTTTGATGGTGTGGTTCAATGTCAATAATTCTATAGACATTGACTTCCTGCTTGAGTGGCAAGTTCTTAACATTGTTTCTAAATGGCAATATTCTGACACTGTGATGGGTTGTCTGTGAGTTGTCTAATGTTATTTCATCACCATTATTAATTTTTTTTTGTCACTAAGCACTTCTTCATATGTGAAATGATGTCAATTCCATCTTTCTTAACAAGAATATAATCATCTGTCAGGGTCAATATCCAAAGTTTGGATGTGCTGTATGACATGTCATATGATGTTTATCACTCAGGAAATGTTAGTTCGCAAACTTAATTGGAACAGTTATCCGCCACTTTGTATATTTTATGTAAGCACATTATTAATAGTCTGAATTACAAGTTAATCTTTGGATGTTCTTTTCCAAAATGTCCAGACACACAGTGATTTTCACATGGTTTCAATAGTGTATACTCACGATGAGTAACTAGGATAGAAAAATAGCCACAAGGATTAAAATTGATCTTGGTAGTGAGGGATTAAAGAAAGGAACTAGGAGGATGGTCAGTTACCGATGAGGAGATGGGATGATAATGTAATTAGGATATAAGACCTTGATGTATTTCAAGTATTTGACTTGACCCCATCCTAAGGGGTGTCTAGGAGTACCCTTCGTCTTGATGAGTGATTGTATTAGGCTTGGCTATCGACCACTAGATCAATGAACCTTGGTTTCTTAATCTGTTTAAGACTTTGATCAGACAGATCTAAATCTCATTAGAATAATTAATAACTTTTTATATAGCAACTTACCAGTTACCAGTAACTGACCAAAGCGCTTATAGTGGACTCTGTCCCCTCCATAGGCAAGCTTTCCAATGAGTCACCATTTTGCATGCCATAACCAATCATTTTGACATTTGCATCCTAATAGATACCCATACAACACCTGGATGGAGAGGAGCAAGGTAGATAAAATGTCTTGCTTAAGGATATAGTATTATATATCAGGGCTAAAACCAACCTTTTCACTCCCAGTCAAGTGGTTGAAACTCTGGGGGGTGTTTTACAAAGACTAAGATCGACTTTAAGTTGGACTTAAGTATAACAGGCCGTTTGTGCCATTGTTTGCTCTCACCATTATGATCTTTAGACAATATTTTTTCCTTCAATAATGAATTATCAAAACATGTAAGTTTTGTAGATTTTTTACCATGATCTGTTCGTCCCTTGAGAGACCAATGCCAGTAAATGATGAGAGCAAACAATGGCATGAACGGCCGTTTATACTTAAGTCCAACTTAAAGTCAATCTTAGTCTTTGTGAAACACCCCCCAGGACTTTAACACATTTATGCATACTTTAGATCTGGTTCTGATTACTGGATCTGTTCTTCCCAGGTTGCAAACACTCACTCAGTCCTAAGATTTACCCCAGGAAATAGAAATGATTCTAGATGATGTAGATGATAACTTATTTTTTACGTATTGAAATGGGTAACATTGCCCTTACTTATGATTTTAATGTTTAGCTCAATATGATTTATAAATGGTATTTAGATTTCAAGAGGGAAATTGTTGAGTGCATCGTGTTTTGAACAGATTATATTTGGAAGCGTATTTGACGTTGTAATACCTGCCCTGTAAGATCCGACCATTCCAAGACAAGCAGATGAAATAGGCCCCCTACTGCCCATTCAAAGGCCACTTTGTGTAGCATGTCGAGCTGACCAAACTTTGATTACACTGACCAACTGATGGGAGCCTATTTGAAATATGTTTGTTTCACACTTCTCCATTTCAAACATCTCTTAAAGGGATACCCAGCTTAGATGCTGGACAAGTCTTTGTTTGTTTAAATATATCGTCATGTAAGTCGGATGACAATGTCTGCTGAATGAATACATTTTCAAGGAAAAACTTGGTGTTAGCTGACCCTGCAAAACTGAGAATAAGAAGCAGAAGTTAATGATCTAAATCAGAGACCTTACGATAAGATGAAACCCAACGCTTCCTGATTTACATACACAATCATCATAATCAGTCAGCTTTACACTTTTTGCTGCTAGCATTGAGAAAATTGTGCAAAATATTCATTTTGGTATTTATAATGTCGTCGCTTCTGCTTTAGCTCATGCTTTATTTCATGAGGTTGATCGTCAGTAAGCATGAAATCGTTCACCATGTTTCCTTCAAATTTCATATGTAGATACTCATGTGTTTTGTCATTACACTTACAATTCCGACATCTTTTAATGATATAAGACTCAACCAGCTTTTGGTTATCTGTTTAATTCCCTTTTCACACTTAATAATCTTGTAAATATATGGATTACAAGTATATCATCTGTTAAGAGCCAGGAGGGTGTTACCTCTGTGTTAAAGTATATGAGCTAACTCCCTTCTGGCTCTAAAAAGACCAATTACTTTATCAACCTTTTGGGAGAAAGCAATAATTGAAATGAAATACTTCAGTTTCTCTGATAAATGTAGGGAAATTTACTAATTCCATGAAGTTGTTTATTCTTCAGTATCAGTTTAACTCATGTATAACAAACAAATATTGTAATGTCGCCTCGCTGGAAATCTAAAGATCACCAATTCTTTTGATTCAAACCATTTGTACAATAGAAATAAGTGGTCTTCCAATTTTCTGGGAACTATTTCTGTGGGAAATTTTCAGATTCCTTGAAGGCTTTCATTTTGCATTCATTGTCCCAGTCCTGTGTAGGTGATCAATCAACCTTTTGGGAAAAAGCAATAATTGAAATGAAATACTTCATTCCATGAAGTTGTTTATTCTTCAGTATCAGTTTATCTCATGTATACCAAACAAATATTGTAATGTCGCCTCGTTGGAAATCACAAAGATCACCAATTCTTTTGATTCAAACCATTTGTACAATATAAATAACTGGTCTTCCATTTTTCTGGGAACTATTTCTATGGGAAATTTTCATATTCCTTGAAGGCTTTCATTTTGCATTCATTGTCCCAGTCATTTGTAGGTAATAAAATTGTGTCTTTCAGGTAATTCACCCAGACTTGCTGGTCTGGGTACCTGTTTCCCTGAATGCTTTTGAAAATGTTCTCATACCGTGAAATTGTCCATTTTGTAAGAATTATCATTGCAAGGTGTACATGTATGCAAGAAAAGGTATAGGTCAGTCATTATTGGACTTTTATGTTTTGTTAGGTAGGGCTAGCCATAATGTTTGTCCTACCTAGCAACCACTAATGTATGCAATTCGAATTCCGACCATTGAGATAGATTAATTTGTAATGGGTGAATGAAATAATTACTATCAGGCGCTTCACAAAGGCATATGCATACATGTGGTTACATTACGGAAATGGCCTATTCAGTGGACTCTTTGAAGTCATCTGTTTGGAGCCAGAAGGGCATTACCGGTAACTCAGTTTCTTTAACACTGAGCTAACACCCTTCTGGCTCTTATAAGATGGAGTAAATGTCTCATCATGTCTCATCAAAGGGATAATGGATGTTTATCTCTGCTTCCAGGAATTTGACTTTTCACACAAACTCGAGTTGCGTTCTGGAGAAGATCATTTTGCAGACATTAAAGGTCAACTGCCATATTTAAAGGTCATTGGTGTGAAAGAAAAATCAGTAAAGTTCATTTTCATTAACTCACTCTGTACATCATAAATCCAACAGGTTACTTCTTAGATAGATTACACGTTTCAGTCAGTATTGGTTGTCTGACTCTGGAGAGACATGGGCCATCGGTCTTGTAGGCTGTCGGTCTCTTGAACTGTTGGTCTCATAGGCTGTAGCCATGCTGTCATGGTCCTAGCTTAAGATGAAGCAAAGGTGTGAAGTGTGTACTTGGTCTTCATCATGTCCTGACATCTTGTAGGTCTGGGGTCAACAGACAACAGTGATGACTTTGAATGAGCAATCGTTGATAAATCAGTAATGGTTAGGAGCATCTGGAAAACCATTAAATAGCAATTACGCAATGGCATGATTCATGATCACGTGATATTTACAAAGCCCAACTGGGATCAACAGTCAAATAATGATTCTAGTAAGATAACTGTAAAGGACTGGAAGGAAAAGAAGCTCTCCTGTTCCTTAAAGAGGAAATGCATGGGCTAGGACTATTCTATTCTGCATCTTTTGAAATAAAAGTCAGCAGTTTATTCCATTCAGTCATTGAAAATTGTTGATAGAAGTCTTTCCAATGAAGAGAAGATAGCTACATCTCATGATTTCTATGAATTCCTCTCTTGATCATTTTTTTATGATAGTGTGGTTGAAATGGTTTTTCCCACTTTTGTAAGTGGAGTTCCTGAAATGTACTGGCAATATATTAATGCTCTCTTTAATTTGTTCATAAGGTCTCAAACTTCAAAGAAAAGTATATAAAGAAGTAATAAATACATAATTTTCCCACAAAATATTCTAGCTAATGGAGTTGTAAGAAAATGATATAGCTTTCAATCATTAATGTCGTAGGATTCCTCGTACAAGGATTGAAACTATACATCGCACAAACAGATAATGTGCATGTTAAAAAACCCATTATAGGTGCCAATATGTGCCCCATTAGGTAATATATTGTACATTTACTAATTGTTATTGACTAAAAACTCCAACATGTCATTACATAATTGGCCATAAACATTTTTATTAACCAACTTGTGGCAGACATGCATCGCAACTTTCCAATATTAGAAGGATGCAGCAGGTTTCACAAATTTGATTTAGAATAAACCTCAAACCCCTGGATTAAAGTAAGAATTTAAATTTCAAGGTTTAGAATAACTCATAATACTTTAATATCTTCAGATGATAGCATAAGTTGTAGATGAAAACTTGAAAAATTGTAAAAGAATAACTTATTTCTCGCTGATTCAGCTTTTATAGACAGAGAAAAGCAAGGCCTACGTACATGCATCTATCATTTTGTTTAAATATCTCCACGCCTTAGTTATATCATAAATGTGTTTTGTATTTGGTTCTGAATATGTCTCAATGTCTAAAGGTATTTAAGTAACTCATATAAGGACGTTTGGTCATTCATATTCTGGTCAGTCATTATTTAGTACTTAGGTATAAGCAGTTCACCTATAGATGATTGGCATTTTGTTGTACTCTTTATTAAACAGCTATCATATTGTAGGCAAATTTTGATACAAAATAGATGTATTTTACATTTGCAATTAGCTGCTATTGTACCAAAATGGAAAACACTCCAACATTCAACAAGTTTAATTTTCTCATGGTTGAACGTGGAATGAATATGATCAATAGAGAATCTTTTCAACCTTGTTTTCTGTCTAATCCTCATGACAACAATGCTTAAAAGTAAATTAGCATAAAACTGAATTTTCAGCACTCTCCAGATTTATCTTTCCCCATTATTTTTTGGTCCCACATCGGTGTATTTTGCTTTATTTCATGACATGTTCAATGCCTTACCACAGCTCAATGCATTGACATTTTAAGTATTGCATGGGGCTGTTAGGTGTAAGGTTAGAAGAGCTGCTTATAAGATGAAAATATACAAATTTATTCCACCTTAGCTTTCCTTTAGCTTGCCTTTAGCTTGAGATTTGTGCAGACAGACAGACATGCATGCTTGCTTGTTATTATTGAGTGTATGATGCCTTGCACTGTACAGGCAAGGTAAGTAATCATGTGTGTATTATTGTTGTGTGGGTGTGGGTGGATTGAAAGCGTGTATACAAGTGAGAGTGTGTGTATGCGTTGTGTAGAGCTTGCCATGTGTATATGGTGAGAATATTGATGCAGGGAATCTAAGGCACTGTGAGAGGATGAGAAGACAGGCAAAATAATTCTCTCTGCTCGTTCGATACCCGGGCGATGAGAAGGTAGTGACATTATGCACTGGTACACTTTCTTCTGCCTGCGTGTACACTATGCCATGCTTGTGCTGCATCAGTGTATGCTGCCATTATTATTGTTGGCGCAATGCAATGCAGCAGCGCTGACGCTATACATGCAGCGCATAAATTAAGCTTGTTTTGATTATAAGGGCTTGTGCTTTGTTCCCAGGTATTGGAAGGCTGGTGGGTGGGAAACCCACTGTTTGTTTGTTTGTGTATTTCACAAGCTTTTGATTTCTAATGTGAATATTGGACATTCTCTCTGTCTCTGTCTCTGTCTCTCTCCCTGTGTCTCTCTCTCCCTCTCTCTGCTGTCATGCAACGTTGGATATGAACATGGTTATCTTTAGCCGTAGGCTGGTAGGCTACTTATTTGCTCTATTGCAAATGAGATATGCTCAAACTCATTAACTGGTGTTATGAGTGTAATAGCTTATGCAAGTCTGTGATATAAGGAATGGTAAAATAAATGGGGTTGGCAATAAATAATTTTAAAAACGAGAAACAAAGAGTGTACCCTATACTCAGAATAAGATGTTTAATTGATTCAAATAAATTATAAATTAGAAAATCCAGACCAGTTCCACAAGAAATTATTACATAGCAATGAATTGGCCTTTTTATTTATGACGCAGACTCAAATACTTATGTAATGGAAAAAAAGGGAAAAGAATGCCTTCACTTCTAATTGTGTATTATGCATGTTCTGAGCCGTTGCCAGTTAAAAACTTTTCTTAGTGAAAAATATCGAGGGATGGGGAGATCGAAATAGAAGTATAAAAGTTGAGAAATAGAAGTAGAAAAGGGAGAGGAAATGAATGAGGAATAAGTTAGAGATATATGTGGAAGGTACCTGAGGTTTCAATAAAAAGGGGGAAGACTTCAATCAATATATAATACAAAAATCAATCAAATCATTTAATAGTGATCGATATCTGTGTTTTGACTTTTCTCAATACTACCCTGTCAATCTACAATAGGGGCAGTTATCTATTGAATGCATTCCCAAAATAAACTATTGAAAATTAATTAAGCCTGACTGGGTATGATCTCTCCAAGCCTCTTAAACAGTGGTTTTACCTGCACCCTTAAAAAAAGACCTTCATTGTGGTTAAACAGACCTTCTATTCCACCCAAGTAACCTCAACTAAAATCATTATCCCCATCCATTCTTTATACTTCCCAGCCTCTTATCCAAAGTATTCCTAAATACTCCATTATACCAACAGTCAGAATTTCTTTTTATTGTTCCAAACTCCCAAAATCTTTTTTTAAATCTCTAATTTAATCCATCTAATCCGTAGAATAATGTAATGATTCGGAAGAAAATTGTAAGGGTATTGTACCAGAAGTTGTTACCTGTAAAAGGCGCAATGGTAGGACAGTGTACTCGAAGGCATCACCTAAAATGGTGTATGGTAATCTGTATCACCTGATGTTTGATTTCAGAATTTTCCATGTCGATGCATGTACAATACATGTGTAGAGAGTAATGTTTATGTTTCATCGTGAAACATTGCCAATTCATCCATGATTTAATGTACAATGTAGTCAAAACCAAAACAGTGACATGCCATGAGCTAATGTAAATAGTCTGATTGTTACTGCTTGCCTCCTGCTCTGTTCAGTGGGTGTTTAGTCAAATATAAACAGTACCTGGGAAATGGTTGCAGTTCCTCAGCACCGATAGACACATTAAGAATCATTTCAACTTCAAAGCAGGGGTTGCAAGAAGATTATTCCAAAGCTTCATTTTGCCAGCATAGGGCAGCTTCATCAACCTCTTGATATATTTCTTGTAACAACATGACAATGTTTAGTGCTTCTATTAATATTTTGTTATTATTTATGAGGTATTGGTCAATATTAAAATCAACTTTTGTTGAAGTGCTTGATTTTATATCATGCTTAAACCGTTTTGGGGGAATGTCACAGAATTGAATTTACTGTTTCGAGAAGAAGTAATATAGCTCATTGCATATATTAGCTACTATCCACACTTCTTCCCACCTTGACACATCGGTATAGTAAAATATTAAGCGATATGTTCCCACTGAAGACAGTCACCATCACAGGTATTTTTGAAATATTTATAATGGTAGAGTGCAACCAAGAGAATCAAGTGCAATACTGATTCTCCCCAAACCAATTCAACCATGATTTGCTGTCCATCCAATCTCTCTATGGTTAGCAGATTTTAATTTTGAATCAAACATGTTTATGAGAATCGGAACTCTATCCAATTACTATAGTTTAATGACATTTTATCCATATTTGAGTGTTAAAGGTAAAGACCAGTTTTGGAAACGCCCCTCTCTCAAAAAATGAAATGGAAGCTCTCATTACCAATCATGTGAAAGAATATGTTTTGACTAATACATGATGATACAAATTTTGCCGGGAAACCGCCTACTAATCGATATATTTGGTAAATTATTATATCTATTGGGACCAAATAGATATCACGCACGTGGTCGCGTAGTCCCATATACATCTTTTTGTGTACAGTGCTTGTAACTTTACCAAGACTGGGCCAAATTTCTTATCATTTTGATGATTCCAGAACCTTGCAGTACACACCAATACTTATATGCTAGATGATCAACCTTTTCTGATCGATTCCACATTTCTTTCACAATGCAATCGCATGACCAGAACTGGTCTTTATCTTTAATAGCTGTGTAATGACTGTAAGCAGTTTTGATATACCCTTTTAGCACTCACTCAACCATGAAAAGAGAGTTTGTGTACATCTGTAGCAGGATCAAAGTGCAGTCACCTTTCCTGTCAATGGTCAAACGGCCACAAAGATTCTTATTATCTTTAGACAGTAGGATTGTAAGGATGGACAGTTTAAATTCTTGATCATGGGTTCATTTATCTGTTGGATTTGATAAGGTATACATGTGTCTTCTGCAGAATTCAGGAAATATTACCAGGAAAATTGGATAAAAAGATTTTGGAATATATTTCATCTACATCTGCAAACAACCTTTTCCAAGTTTTTTTTTATATCAGAGATGAGAGTGTGTTCACTTCTTGCATATGTTTACATTAATTAAGTTATGTATTTGAAGAATTATGAACAACAATTTTCATCCAAGAACACAGATGAAGAAATTTGGACCGGTTTGAGACTTTTGTCTTGAAAGTTTTTATTTACGTCTTGGAAAGTCAATTTGAGGTGAAAGATGAAAAGGATAAAGACACGTTCCTTGTCTCTACCCTCTAACTTCATATTCTGGAAGCCTCTAAGGATTGAATCAGGTAAGATTAAATATTGGTGTGGTTGCTTTTTATTTGAGGTTCTAGTTGAACAGTCATTTTCTAAGAGAGGATTTGACAACCCATCCCTTTTTCTGGAGTGTTAAAAGTTTGTCCATTCAGATCGACTTACTGTATTCTAAGGCAACTGTTACCTGAACAATTGGGTTACAGAATAGACAGCTGTGTGAATAGGTGTTTATTGCTCTCTATATTTCCCTCTTCACTTTATCGTCAATAGCAGGGGGCCCCAATCTTTTTTTCTTCCCCTTTTTCCATGCTTTTTTCCATTCTTTTCTTTAATCTATAAATGCATTGATGGTTTTATTTCAATTCTAAGTGGAACCCTGGTCCCCAGATTTAGGTTTTGCTGTACAGAGTGATTCACTGCCTTGTTTATCCATTGCCATAGATCAATTTGGCTCATTATCTTTGCATGTTTCTTTTGGATACTGTAGATAAGTGTGTATATATTTGGTAACTGTTTAGCCTATATGCAAATATTTGTTGTGATGAACAGAAAAAAAAGAATCAAAACCGCAGAGCTTTAGTAAGAAATGTAAAAGATGCTGAGGTATTTTTTTAGGTACGTTTTAGCATCATGTGCATAAACACATGGGTATTTATGCTTCTTTCAAAACATGGTTTTCAAATACAGAACAAGTAAAACTATTGCATCAATAACACACACATTATGGATTAAAGGTAAAGACCAGTTTTGGAAACGCCCCTCTCTCAAAAAATGAAATGGAAGCTCTCATTACCAATCATGTGAAAGAATATGTTTTGACTAATACGTGATGATACAAATTTTGCCGGGAAACCGCCTACTAATTGATATATTTGGTAAATTATTATATCTATTGGGACCAAATAGATATCGTGCAAGTGGTCGCGTAGTCCCATATACATCTTTCTGTGTACAGTGCTTGTAACTTTACCAAGACTGGGCCAAATTTCTTATCATTTTGATGATTCCAGAACCTTGCAGTACACACCAATACTTATATGCTAGATGATCAACCTTTTCTGATCGATTCCACAACGTTTCTTTCACAATGCAATCGCATGACCAGAACTGGTCTTTATCTTTAAGGAGTACGATATGCTTTACTTTCGACTACTCATGGGAACAAAAACACTTAGACTGCTTTGAAGTATGCATGAACAAAAGCATATTATTAATGACTTGAATTGATAGTACACTGTTATATCATTGATGCACAATGAACCAGAAAGTGTTACAGGAAGCAACATGACCCAGAATAAAATATTATAGAGTATTTATTTAAAGATACAGTTTGTATTTTATAAGAGTGAAATTCCTGTAATTGAATCACAACACTGAATTTTGCAATTTGCAAGTCTTTCCTTAAAAAACATATATTATTAATGGTGAATTTAAATATGTTACTCATTTCGTTGGCCTCTGAGAATTCAAAATTTATGCCCTGAGATGTATTTTAAAGACGAATGATAATACAAATTCTTTTTACTGACATACAAGTGTAATAATGTTAGTAGGATTACCCTTCAACCCTTCTACTTAGTCGTAAGTACTGCACTAGCATCCCAAAAAGTCACTTATACTCTGCTTTAACAAGAATGGTGTTTTTCTGCTTACATAACAAGTATTTGACTTATTTGTTGACTTGGCCCAAATCAGAAGAATGCCAGGAATGTCCAAAGCCCAATGAAATTACACAGTCCACCCATCAATTGATGTTTGGCGATGCCGGTATGACAATGGCTGGCGAATCCTCCCAATTTACCAAGTCTATCAACGTTGTGATCTGCATGTATCTTATATATTCACTGCCATACACCTCTGTCCATTTCAACCTTCCTATCTTCATTCGCCCTTCTCATATTTCTTTCAGAGATTTTGAGGAAGGTTGCCAATTAAATCCATTTTGGATGTAACTCTCTGATCGGTGGATTTTTCATTATTTGGACCATTTCCTGGTCAGGATTTATACAGCAGTTTTGGTTTCATCCTGTATTGGAAAGTTGACTTTGGTTTGATGAGGTTTTTCTCTCAGGAATATATGTACTCTGGACTATTCTGTATTGCAGCTAGTATTGTGGAAGCGAGACTATTTGAGTAAGTGTTTATACAATATGAAATATTGCCGCATAATCTGCTGTACACTCTTTGTAGCACTTTTGATTGTATTTTTTGAGGGGATAGTCTACCTGCGTGTGTATTTCGGCATGTTGGACAAATGAAATATTGTAATTTGTGTCATCGGCAGTATGAAATATTAGGAAGTAATTGTATTTTATTTAAATCATCGAATTTACTGCCCTTTTTAATAATCAATCATTTTTGTAGATCATTTTAGAATTTGCACATACATTTTTTAATTATGGAATATGCTTAGCTATTCTGAATTTATTTCTATACACTAGCAAGATATCCAAAGATTTACCATTTAAAATACATTTAATTATTATACACTGTATTAATATGAAGATAACTTGATTGATTTCTAATATTTTTGCTAACTAAACAGGGAATTATTAAGTCATTTTGTTGGAAATATTTCTAGTTTTTCTTCATTGTTATACATAAACCAAGACTCTGTCTTGAAAGTCGTTAAATGAGTTAATTGTCCAGAGCGAAGCACTAATTATCAAATATTCCCAGCTGTAAACGGAACATGTCTCTAAGGGGAAAGCAAATTGCCATCAATTAAACAAATCGTATGCATTGCCGCCGCCTCTGAAGTAAAATTAAGGCTTTCTTGCTTGCCTTCGATCTAGAGGAAATTGCCATGGTAACCAGTTTCTTTCTCCAAATGACCATATTAATGGAAATCTGTGTGAAGTGGCTTGGTCGTGAGACAATAGACCAGCAATGTGATCATAATATATTTCATTCTTGCTTGCCTCCATATTGCAGCGCTCTTGTATGTTGTGCAACAGGCTTATTCCTCCTTTGACTGAACTCTTACTTTCTCTTGATACCATCTTACATAAGATTGCCGAGAGCGAATTCACTCGTGTATTGTGATTTTATCTTCCAGGCAGAAGATGGACCGAGGACAGAGATTCTGCCTTCGCAATCCCTGCTGCGCAGATCTTGCTGTCATTCGAGGCTGTCGCTTCCATCTTCACTTCTGTTTTACATACAAATGCATTTGAATATCTGCTCTAGCAGAAAATTACGCTTGTCCTTGCTTCAGTAGACACTCACTACCTCTTTCACTTTCCATTCCTCCATTACTCTTCAACCTGTTGCATCAGGCATGCATAGTAACTGAGTGGCTGTAGGGTCTATCGTTGTCTTGTGGGTATGAATGGTTACATGCATGATCAAGAAGACGTGATCACTTCATCATGCTAGGGATGCTACGAAGCTGTTGCCTCTGTAGGCTGAAGGAAGAATCGCCCCTGATTGGGGAAGTTTGTTACCCAGGCACTCTGGACAATGGTAATATTTACATTATCTTTATCACCATGCACCTGGGCACCCTAGCAGCCTGTATCAGAATTAATTGTAATGCCTTCATCGGCACTCACTCTAGTAATGGGCACAGACCAACTTTGTGACTTTCTCATCAATAACCTCTGTGATAATAGGATAGTGTAGGCCTATATATTTGCCATAAGATGCACTCCCTTTACTAATTTCAATCAGTCAAGATGTGATCTGATGAGTTTTTTTTTATACTGCTACTGTTGTTGCTGCTGCTGCTACTACAACTACTGCTGCTACTACTACTACTACCATCACCAACACTAGAACTTCTACTTCTAATTCTACTTCTACTTTCTCTACTTCTACTACCTCTACTTCTACCATATCTACTTGTACTATTTCTACTTCTACTATCTCTACTTTTACTATTTCTACTTCTACTATTTTAATTTCTACTAATAGTACTATCCTACTTCTAGTATTTCTACTTCAACCCTTTGTACTCCTAATTCTACTTTTACTATTTCTACTTCTTCTATTACTACTTCTACTATTTCTACTTCTACTTTCATTACTTCTACTATTTCTACTTTTCTTCTATTTCTACTTCTACTATTTCTACTTCTACTATTCTTCTTCTACTTTCACATGTACTTATACTTATACTTATACTATTTCTACTTCTACTTTTCTTTCTACCACTTCTTTTACTACTTGCTGTTGTTGTTGTTTTTGTTTTATTGGCGTGTTTCATTCAATTATGAATATTTACGCCGAATTCAAATCACATTAATTAAACTTAAAAGGGAGCAGGAGAAAGAAAGAAAAAAAAAATCTACGCTGCTCAATTTTTCGCAATTTTGGAGATCCCAGACAGGCTGTCAGCATAAATCGTTGTCTGTTATGTTTGTATCTTCTGGCCAGCCCGGTTCGGTACATTGAACAGGCTTCTCGGCTTGCAGGCTTCTGGGCTATCATTGGTATAGCCTGATTTCAAAGCTTTATGTAGTTATTCTGCCTTTGAATTAAATTGTGTAATGTGGGATCCTGGATTTAGACTAATTTACCCATTTAAGTGGTAGCTGAAATATATATATATGGAAACATTGAGAATGAGGAAAACACACTTTGCCATGAAGGGTGGATATGTGGTACAGCATCAACTTGTATTAGATGATATCTGTGAACCAGATGAGTTGATAAGTACTGTAAATAACCACAAAGGCCTGATAGAGATCATTATGTTGACTTAACTCTGTGTATACAAAGGTATAGTAAAGGTTAGTACAGCTTGCTATTCAACAAGACTATGACTTCTAGAGTAAGATTCTCTAGACCACTCAATGTTGTACCACTGGAGTAGAGATTCTTGAGAGAGTATGTCACCAGCTGTGACTTATTAAATAGACAAATCATTTTGAAACCAACAGAAAAAACACATGTAAAAATGCTTCTTCAGGGGTAATCTTTCATGCTGTAATCAATTCATGTGTTTTTTCAATGTTTTGGGGGAGGGGATTGTGTGCCTTTCATTACAGTCACTATGTAGTTAAACATATCAGGTTTACAGTACTTAACTTTGTGATTGTTTATGATGTTGAAATAGTCAGCAGATTTTCTTTTTGAGTGTTTGATTTTGTGCATTACATACAATCATACATACATGTTTATTGGTAACCTGAGGAGATTTATCTTCTAAATTTAGGTCATTAGATTCCTCTGTAAAATCAGCCTGAATTTCCTGCCTGGATTAATCCATTCATCGTCTTTCAATTACTCAACTATTTATGTTTGTATGTTTGAAACATGTTTGCACAAACCCATTCTGTATTACTGATTGTACATCACTGTGTCAATATTTTTCTAAAGCCTTTATAGAATGACGTAATCTGGTGAATTACATTAATATCATAGAATTTTTGAGACATGCAGAAAGACGATCATTGTTAACCCATTGACATCCAGATTCTTTTATTCCCATAGACTTTGATACAGTAGCCAACCCAGTTCCGATAAGCATTGGGTTAAAATGTCCCCAATGCAGATTGTTATGGTCTGCAGCATAGCAGCGGGGAAACATTTGTTGATATGCTTTAGCTGCCATGAGGTATGCCGTATCTCATATTGTTTGCCTCTAACCTATTAGCTCGTCAACCCTTTCTTGCAAGGAAAAAAATCCCAACCACAAATAGTCATTAAGATTACTTTTGATAATTCATTAAAGCTGCAATATTCATATATTTTCTATTTCTTTCTTATTTTCATTGACAGAACTTGAAGGAGGTCCTGGAGGAGGAGGCGGTTTGGGACCAATCAACAACAATGATTTACAAGGAGGACCGAAAAGAAAGGGCAGTATAAAGTAAGTCAATTCTACTTTCACTTTCTTATCGATCTTTTGATAATATTATCCGTCTCAAGTACAAAATGAATTAAAATGAGTAGATGTTACTATAGTTCTCAATGATAACATTAAGCTCAATGTTCTGCTGGGAGATTTTCCTCATGGAAAGTATAAGTGAACCCTTTCTACTCTTGTGGCAAATGCTATGTCAGCATCAGCCTCAAACTGTCATTCATGTGTGAACTTCCAGAGAATTATCATTATACTGGGGAAAATCTTTTTATAATGAACTCTTCTCTGCAACATGGTTTATGAAAGAATGTAATGATCAACTTAATAAGAGTAAACTTTGGGGGTCTCATTATTAAATTTGGCTCATCTTCCATAAGCCCTACATGTAGCATATAAGAATACATAGCTACTTAATAGGCCAGGCTTATAGTAGGACAGCTTAATTCTTGGGTGGGATTCGCTGTCCATGGAATGGAAGGGGTTAAACTGTGATACAACCGAAATGCGATGCCAGTTATACTAGGGTTAAAATAGAGACTTCATCAGCAAGAGGAATTTTCTGTGACAGTGATTATAAATTGTTTGCCATCATGAGCCCCCAAATGGTTTATGTTTACCTGAAAGATGAATGCAGTATATCATTCTCACCGCACCGATGACATGGAGATATGTGGATGGCTAGCTGTACTTCCAGGTTATTGCAGCCATTTTTTATCTTACCTCTAATGTATCTTTAGTACCATCAGTCTTATTGGGTTAGCCTATATTGGGTAGACCTAAAGTTTAACAACTTTATTATTCATACCCCTTGTAAATTGTTTTTCATACCTCTAGAATGAAAGGTGGACCGGTTGAAATAGGGCTTTTGTTGAATAAGTTTAGATGTATGCTTTAATGTGTCACATTCTCAACAAACATTATTCGGGACAAATCAATTTTTCACATACTTAAACAAAATCCAAAACTTGGAAAGGGTATGAATAATTTAGTTGTATGTGTATCAGATTGAATTTCAAATTTCATTTGCTAGGGATATACTTTCAAGACACGATGTGTCCAGATATCTTATGAAGTGGGTGATAACTTTGGTGAGAGCAAGGAGATATCTCCTTGGTGAGAGTGAGAAGGGGGTCAGCTCATATCTTTTATCACAGTGCTAACACTCGTAGCTCTCAACAGATGATGAAAGTCTCTAGTGTTGTGGAATGCTCTGTGATAAGGTACCCTGATGACATATAAACTTGTCTTGATGACAAGTGACTTGTCTTTGTTACTATGTTGATGGATGTCGCTTGAACGCCAGGTGTGGAAGAGTAAAGTTAGCTCAGCTCCAAAATAGCATTTAGGCAATGAAGTCCCTTTTACTCCTTTCATATTAAGCATAGAATAGGGAAAGTCTGTACTTACTCTGCACTAGAAGTGGAATCCCTGAATTATGAGCAATGTCTGAGTTATATCAGCTCGACTGACAGAAACTCTTAGTTGCACACCTTGGGGTGACAGAGCCTTCTACTTCTCTGAACCTAAGCTGTGGAAACGCCTTCTGCAATCTATCAGGAGTGCGGAGTCTATGTCAACCTTCATATCAGCCCTCAAGATTGGTTTCAAGTTACAACATCAACTCAACATTTATAATGCTAACAAAGAATAATGGAAGATAAATCTTAATGTGACACATCAAGAACATTGACTTTGTGAGACTTTGGTCGCGTTTATCGACCAAATTTTTGCCTAGAATCAGCGTTTTCAAACGTCTTTCAGGCAAATTTTTAAGGCGATAAACGCAAAGCCCTATTTCAAACGTCTTTAGATATGGGCATATTGTAACGCCGAAAAGGTGCGTTTTGAATGTGACATACAGCCAGAATCACGTTTCTGAGACACGATAAACGCAAAGCTGTTTTGAACCCCACATACAAATCGGACCTTCCCATATAGCTCTATGGACCTTCCCAGGCTAATCCGCCCAAGGTCAAACGGCGCAAAGCAGCTGGGTAGAGACAAGGCCTTTATTTTGAATCGTGAAGAGACGATAAACGCGACATCCCGAGAATCACGTTCGTATAGTGGGGTTCGATAGTGGGGTTCGATATGTACATATCTGATGGCAAGACCCGATAAACGCACCCTTTCTGGAGATAGTGCCATGAGCGCCCAGCAGAAGCAGATACCACTGCTATACAAAGAGCAACCATCATCATCATTATCATAATCATATCTGTACTTCTTGATACCAATTGATATAGTTCCTCATGGATTCGCTGTAAGTTTTACAACAGGATTCCAGAACACAGAGAAATATTAGGTATTGCATTGTACACAACCATGGAAACAAATGCACATAACAGATGAGTTGTAATGTGCTCTGGGGCAAGTCTGGATTGAATGCAGAAGGGTACCCTTTAACATCTTTCAGCTTTGATTCAAATAATCTTAACAGGTTCCCAGACAGGAAAATAACAAACAAATCCTAGGAATGAAATAATATTTCATTGTATGTAATTTAGATCTTTTTTCCTTCTTTGTGGTGATGTAGTATATTTTTCATGCATTTACTTGTAGATTTATGGACAAATCAGTGAACCATTCACTTTCACTTCTGGTTGGAAATGTCAAATAGCATCATTAGATTAACTGGACAGTACGCTCTGATGAGCACTGCGTGACAATAGGCTTGCATCATACTGAAATTCCGCTCCTACATGTACACATTGCACATTCAGCTGATATTCTGTTCAAAGAACATTGTGGCTCAATTCCTTCAATTTTGACCAGAGTTGCCAATGTCCACTATAGACAGGTGACTGAAAGACCATTCTCTTCAAAACTTCAGACTTAATCCCCCTATAACAAATCTTTGTAAAATTAGAATCTCTTCTGAGAAAAGAGGAAGATTAACGCAGTTTACATCAAACCGGAATTTATTTAAGCAGGAATTAACTATTCAAATCATAGCATATCAAATGAGTGATCTTACTCAAGTGATTCTTCTTACGGTCTTTGTTGTTTTTCTTTTGTTTCTTGAGAGAAAGAACCCTAAATGTAAAGGACAGAAATCAAGGCAAATAAGATATTTCCAACTTAAATATTAAAAGTCAGAAGTGATGTTCTCCATTTGAAGTGTTTTTAAAAAAAATGAACACATTTTATCCCACTCCTGACACCAAATTGTGTAATTTATAAAAAGCATGAAATAATAATTTGATGCAGTAAAGGTATAGCATTTAGGAATGTATCAACAATGAGAGTCAGAAGGATGTAACTCCATGTAAATTGACATGCATTAATGCCCTGTCAGCTCTCAGTAGATAGTGTTCTTTGATACCTCTCTCAGTAGAAAGGCTTTTATCCTCTCTTAATAAAGTAGGGTATTTACAAATGACACCGTCATACCTTTCATCAAATAAGACTATGCCTTTGACAAACTAATTTTACATAAACTTGTTTCACTATATGTTTATTTGGAGAATGAGGGAACCAGTTTGCAACATACAAATGTGTTTTGTTGTTGTTGTTGTTAATGTTTCATCCAAAAACTTAGACTTCTTTAGAAGCAGTTAGCCCACTGTATGGATCTTATTGTGGACTTGCCTAGCTTACCCTTGCCAGGTTTAGGTCTCTATCTGGAGTACATTGGTCTGAAGCACCTGGCAATTGTTCTAAATGATTGTATCCTATGTGACCCCCAAAAGTTATGTTTTACTGACATTTAGATTCCATTTCTTTATTTATTCAGTCCCTTTCCCCCTTTCTATTATTTATTCCTGAAAATCAATATGGTGTTCAGTTTAGTTTTATATTTAGGGTTAACAAAACTGTCAAATTCATGAGAAACCAATTCAATGGAAACTGGTCAATATTTTCCCTACTTTGTTGCTAATAATTTGTATGATATTATGAATTATGCACAATTACTTAAATTGTAGTTTGTATGCCTGATTTAAAAAAAAATGCTGTTTCAGCGTTATGAGCTACAGATGTAGTGTATTAAAATCTTTTCTGAAATTTTACCTTGGATCTAGGATCATATCATCCACATATTTTTAGAATGACTGTGCTTGTTAATCTAGCTGTTAAATCAGTTTACCACACTGTAAAGTACATGTATGTTTCTACTGACAGTATTGCTTCAGCTTTGACAGATTTCACTTTCGCTGTGAAAGTCGTTCATAATCCTTGTCATGTGAGAGTGTATACAGGCTTGTAGAAGGAGTATAATTTCTATTGATGTCTGTTCAGTTTCTATTGCCTCTTATCGTAGTAAAATCTGTTCAATCTATTCAATATGTGAATGAATAGAAAGCGAGAGATCAGGGGGGTGTTTCACAAAGACTAAGATCGACTTTAAGTTGGACTTAAGTATAACAGGCCGTTCATGCCATTGGTTGCTATCCCAATTGGTTTCTACATTATTATCTTTAGATAATATTTTTTCCTTCTATAATGAATTATCAAAAAATGTAAGTTTTGTAGATTTTTTACCATGATTTGTACATCCCTTGAGAGACCAATGCCAGTAAATAATGATAACAAACAATGGCATGAACGGCCTGTTATACTTAAGTCCAACTTAAAGTCGATCTTAGTCTTTGTGAAACACCCCCAGGTCTTTTTATGTTGATTCTCCACAAGGAACTTCATTTTAATTCAGAGAAACTGATGTGATTGAATTCAAATGTGATTAAGTGATTATATATTTACTATTTTTTTTATTTGATCTGTTTATTTTCTTTTTTTGTTTGTATTCTAGGAAGTGGCTGACAAGTCCGATCCGAAAACCCAGTGGGAAGGGAGCAGAGAGAATAGAGACGCCTAACAGAACAGCAAACAGTGGTGCAGGAAGGGGTCGAAGACTAGATCAAAAGGGACAGGTAGGTCTAGCATCATTTGTGGATGATTCCACACTGTGTCAGATCATTGATGTTTCTTATCCCCTTGGCTACACAAACACTCAATTTAATGTCAGTTTACAGAGATACCAGTAAGAAACACTGAAACGTTCTCTTGACATTACTTTTTGATCGAAACTTTTTCTTTTTTTAAAGATGTATTACCGCTTTTATTTTTCATGATACATTGTACGGAAGCTTGTTTTAGTATTACCCAAATATTCTGGTATTGTGGTGCCAGGCTCAGCCTCCACTTTGGATCCTGAAGAACGTTACATCTATAAAATAGTATGAGTTAGCAAACTTCTGGCTTTAAACAGACAATAGTAATAGTAATGTAAGGTATCGTACAAATATGTTTCTACGGTGTTGACTGCACGTGTGCATTTGTGGAAAATTCTCTAGCTGCAACTATAAGCCATTTCTTCAAATGGTGCTATCACTGATCTTGGCAGTCATATGTCTGAAAGTTTTGTTTAACTTCCACAAGCTGAATGTCAGGTAGGGCAGTATAATCCTGTTGAGAAAGAAAGGATATATACATATTTTACACTGCACATGTACATAATTCACCTTAAATATCCAGCTTTACCTTTTTAAACATTATTAAAGAAAAGACATATACACAGTGCAACCAACAGCTTTTTTTCTTTTTTTAAATAATTGTTTGAAAATTTTTACTTTGGGTATCATCGCTACCAATTTTAATTAAAATTAATTTAAAAAAAATTGAATCAGCCTATCGGTCGGCATTCATCATAATCGTGATTTTTTTTTTATGTGGATATGTTATGCACATTTATAATATTAATTAGGCATGGCAGATAAGTGGAGTTCCAGTGTATTGCTGATTTTGACTTCTCAATATTCTGACATTGTCTGGCATCTCTAACTTAAAAATGCATATAATAGCATAGCCATATACATGTATAATTAAGAGACAAAATACCGGAAGCATACTTTTGCAATGTACACATGTACATATACTAAAAGATTGGCCAAGTGCCATCATTTGCATGTCATTATAAATAAATGACATGACAGTGTATGTGTGAACTAGATGGTAACTGGAAGGTGAATTGCAAATTAGGTGAATACAGCATATAAATATCTTATCTATTATGCTACCTGTTTGTTGCCTTCTCTGAGTATGTCTGTCTTTCTGCCTGTCTGTATGTCTGTCTCACATTCACAGTGCTAACGCTGTTCTACGTACTGTCTGTGACTGTTTAAATGTCTGTGGATGGTTAGCAAGAATTTATTGAACTTCATAATGAAAGGAGTGTTCAAAGGGGATAAAAAAAAATGAAGAAATCAGATAGACAGGAAATGACTAAGAAAGGAGAGAACAATGATGGATAAAAAATAGTAAATGAAGGCTGGAAAAGGAGAAGCATTTAAGTATTTGTCAGAAGCATTGTTAAAGTTAAGGAGAGAAAGAAATAGGATGGTCTTATGTTTGAGTGAGACATGAGCTGTCATGGAACTAAATTAAGAGAAGATATGGCAAGATTGAGAAAAGGGGAACCAATGTAGGACAAGTAGGAAGAATAGACAAAATACCTCACTGCCCTTTTCAATTGTTAAGTACAAAATGAGAAAACAAACATCAGAGAGAGAGAGAGAGAGAGAGAGAATGAAAGTATTGGAAACGGAATCTGAGAATGAAAAAAAAATAGTTAAGAAAGAAAAGAAGAGGACCTTATTGCAAGGACAGACAAAGAAGAAAGTAGGAACTGAGAGTGATGCAAGCGAGCTAAAGGCGCTCATTGACGTCATGGCCAGATTTCTGTACGCAGTAGAAGGGAGTGCATCAGCAATGAGCATTAAAGGGAGCCAATCACGCGAGAGAAAGAGAGCGAGCTCTCTACTTGTACCATCAAGGGCAATTCACCACCTGTTCCTATCTCATATAATTGCAAATTCTTATTTCTTTTACTTTTTGAAAGTAGAAATGTACACTAGTATACCTATGAATGATCTTGGCTTGTAACAAATATGTTGCTTAAAACGATAGAAAAATAAAAGACCTAAAATTGATGGTGGATGCTGTGGTCCGAATGTTAACATAAAGTGAACATTTTCTTTCCGTCATGCATTCTGTCCATGTAGAGGGTGATTTTCAGGTTTCATGTTTTGTTCCTCAAAGGATGCATGTGAGCCACTATCTTGCCTAATTATACATGCATCATGAGATCTTTATATTATAATTATTATGCAAGCTTGAAGATTTCTATTTATCTGTCTTTATTTATCTATCATATTGTAGTTTCTTGCCTCTTTTTTTCCTCTGATGCTTTCTTCTTTGTTTCTCCATATCCCTGTCTGAGATATTATGCTTTGTTTTTCTGTTTTCTGTTTCCTCTCTTGCTCTATTGTATTCCTTGTCCTGTCATTGCTATTCTCCCCCATCTCTCCCTTCATAATTCCTTCCCTCTATCTATCCCTTCCTCTCCCTCCCCCTCTCCTTCCACGTCTCCTTCCCCCTCTCCCTCCCTCTTTCCCCCTCTCTCTCCCTCTCTCCCTCTTTCCCCCTCTCTCCCTCTTTCCCCCTCTCTCCCTCTTTCCCCTCTCTCCCTCCCTCTTTTCCTCCCCCTCTCCATCCCTCCCATCCTCTCTTCTTCCTTCTCTCCCTCCCTCTTCTTCCTTCTCTCCCTCCCTCTTCATGTCGCTCTCTCTATTCCTTTATCCATCCATCCATCTTTCCCTCTCTCCCTTTCTCCCTCATCACCCCTCTCTCCCTCACTGCACCATTTAAACCATCCCAGGTAGAAGAAGCCTGCGAGCTTTATTTCGTATACTTTGACATCATTCCCTCTCACATGATACGTCCTACACTTTACCACCAATGGTATTAGAGACAGGGCAACGTTTCCAAATATAGTTTAGCTTAGTGACGTATTTAGTATTTTTTGACATTTCAACCAAAAAGCATTTGTCCTTGGGGTCTTTCTTGGCTAAATATATACACCCAACACAAAGTTCTTGGATACACTAACTTAAATGAACATAAAGATGTGGTAGATTTTCATCGAAAACAGCTTTTGTTTCCCCCACACTTTCTTTTTACTTGTGCCTTGAAGCAATTCACATTGTCATTATATGCCTTGGCTTTGACATAATTGAGAGAGCAGTGTGTAGGCTGTAGTGCTTTCTTATACTTTGCTTTAGATCAATTAGCTCCAAATGTGAGGTACTGTTTTATGTGAATGCCCCCCTCCCTTCCCCGTTCAGCAATATTCAAAATGAAATGTTATTTGAATAAAGTAAAGCCTGTATTCCAGTACCTTGTAGAAGTGCATTTGAGCTATTTCTCCAGCTATCAGAGGCTAATGATGTTGTTGTTTTTTTTTTAATTTATCAGATACTATTAGATGTTCTTGTGCATCTTTTGATATTCATCAAACAAACGAAATTGGATAGAAATAGATTTATTTAGATGGTGCAACTTTCTACTGATTATGAGAAAGAGAAGGAGAGAGAAAGCGGCAAGGAGAGGGGGAATGGGGAGAGAGACACAGAGAGAGAGAGAGAGAGAATTAGTAAAAGGAAAACAATGAGGAA
Organism: Mesocentrotus franciscanus; assembly: GCA_037976565.1. NCBI lineage: Eukaryota > Metazoa > Echinodermata > Echinoidea > Camarodonta > Strongylocentrotidae > Mesocentrotus > Mesocentrotus franciscanus. Next base: position 39,488,031 of record CP137668.1, on the reverse strand, counting down.
GACGTTACAGGATTCTGGACACTCAAACACTGATCCACCAGAGACATTAGTGCATCTCATCACCATGTCCCCCTTCATTCATATTGACGATGCATGTTTCGTACTCATTGACAATATTATTAATATTAAAAGGCTTAGAGCTGAAATGTCATAAAATGTCACGCTATGATAATGCAGTAGGCAAACAAAATGATATGAAAGAAATGTAATTGGAGGAGCTGGAGAAGAGAATTTCATCATGGGGAAGTTCCATCTTTGACATTCACGTTAATATCAGTCTTTGAGAACAGGGATAATTTAATGATTGACCCATGACCTTTGAAGTATATGTATGAACTACTTCCACAGTTCTTATTGAGTTGATATTTTCTTCTAAGAGAAAATATATTGTCTGCTAAGAACCAAAAGATTTGTTAACTCCATGTTAAAGGATACAAATAAACACCCTTCTTACTCCGTGTAGACAATAATATAAGATGGATTAAAATTAGACAAAGTAGGAAATATCAAGATTTAACCTTCATGTCAGTGAATATTTTGTCTTGTTAACCTTCATCCTATTTCAACCGAATGAAAAACTGAAAACCGTTAGCATTCTTCGAACATTCATAAACAGTGACAGAAGATTAACATAAATGAGAGACCTATAACAAACAAAGAGGAATTTTTATGCGGACCTGTGTTCCATTACAAAGAAATGAGTGAGTCTTTTCTATCCTCATGGTTAATTGTCATTTCATGTTAATACATTACCCTCAGGAGTTAATGCAACTTTAATATCACAGAAGACATAAAAATGTTATGTGTCGTATTAAATTAGTTTTAGAAAGCCATGAATTTTGTATACTCAATAGAAACACAAGATCACAATATAATTGGACAGGCATGTCACACTGTAGTCCATCTGAGCACTAAATGACCTTTAACATTTTGATTTCAGTATTCTTGAGCATCATCTTATTCTTACTGATTTGACAATGTACTTTTATCTGAGAGAGAGGGAGAACGAGGAGGAGAAGCGAAGGAAGAAAGAGAGTAAGAGAAAGAGGACGAGGACAAGTGAGAGATAATAGGTGTAAAAATTGTCTTCTAGGAGAGTGTTCAATTGCATGTATATAGTAAATGTACACATTGCAGTTTTCTGAATGTCAAAGCATACACGAAAGTTACAGGAAAGCTTGATTTGTGTGTGTACAAAGGGCATCCAATATCTCCTGATGAAATAATGTCTTCTATCTCTCCCTCTCTCTCTCTCTCTCTCTCTCTCCCCTCTCCCCTCTCCCTTCCTCCACTTTACCAGTCCCATCCCTCTCTCCCCTTCTCTCTCTATCTCCCCCCCCTGTCCCCATCTCCATGCACCTCCATTCCCCCTCTCCACTTCTTTGTCTGTCTGTCTCCCTCTCTCTTTCTCTCTCTCTGCACCTCTCTCTGCATCTCTCTCTTTCCTTTTGCAATTACAATTTGACCTCTTTCCATTTTCTCTCTCTCTCTCTCTCTCTCTCTGTCTATCTCTCTGTCTGTCTTTCTTTCCTTTTCCAAAGTATAATTATACCTCTTTCACTTTTCTCTACATGATGATGATAGTACTGTTCATATATTCTGCATAATTTTCAGACAGAAGTAGATTATCGGTATGAATATTCATGCACACAGAAAATTATGTGGATGGTACATGCAGGTAGATTGGAGCAGAGTAAAGATAAAGATTGCATTGATTAATTCTGCAAGTTTATACAGCTGCTTATTAATTACACATCCAGTTGCATGTTTGTAGTGAAAACCTATGAAGAACTTACTACACAAACAATGAAGACATAAGATGATGCCTATAGGTATGATCTAGTTTTAGTGTTCGATAAATCTCTACATTCATATTAAAAATATTAAAAAATTGTCCATACAGTATTTCAAGATTCTGGGCCTCTGATTAGGCAAAATTGGAGGCATTAATTGACTCTTACAAGTTCATAAGTTTATCTGTGGAATGCTTTGTCAAAATTAAAGGGCTGTGGTTGAAGCTATGTCTGGGCAACGTGTTCCTGTTGTATGCGTTATGCAAGGAGGCAATGAAGCCGCATGAAGTTTTTAGCCGTGGATACGTGCAGTAAAACATTCACAATGCATATTTGCACTCTCCATATTTGATTTCCCTTAAGACTGGTTTGATATCTAATTTACAATGTGAATAGAACTATAATTTGTCATGTGTAAAGCAGCATTAATCCAAATTAAAGATATGATACATTAATGACTTTGCTAAACCATTTTATGTAATCGATAAATATATGTACATATTTATTTTTTCGTACATATGAATAGTTTTATCATAGGCCTGTAAGGGGTGAGTCACATATCAATGATGACTATACAGATAATTTTTTTGCATATTTAGAAAATGGACATGATAAAGAAAATTTGTGCTGATAGCTAATTAGCATAAATTGATATGCACCATACATTTTCTATGTTAACCAATTCTATTGTTACCATAATCAGTGATGTGTAACCAGCCTGTGAATCTTTGTGAGTTTGTGAGGAAAGAATAATAATTTGTTACCTTGTATGTAGCTAAAAATTGAATTCTAATTGTTTTAATTGCAGGAGCCATTCATTGAAGAAGCAACAAGTCAGGAAGGAGGAGCGAGAGAAGAGCTTGCTGGGATTGATAACGTAGTTCATGAGGTGAGATACCGTATACAGCTATCTAGAGAAAGATGATGTCGGTGATATTGGTCATGGATTTTCTGATGATGATCACTATTGTGACACTGATAATCATTATCATAATAACAATGATGGCGATTTTAATTAAAAGGATGTCTGTGCAAGCAGTGATGATGGTGATGATGATGATGATGATGATGATCAATGGTGATGATGGAATCGATTATGATGATGATAACAATGATGATGATGCCGTTAATGAGGATGTTTATGACGACTGTAATCAGAATATTAGGAAGGGTATCCAAAAATAGAATAGAAAGAACAAAAATGTATCTAGTCTGGTGATATAGCCCTTTGTATAATATTTCCTTTGATTATTAAATACAAAGAACAAAACTTAAAGCGATTTTAGTTTAATAATAGACATGTGTCTTTAATCTTAGAAAGTTGAGTCCAGTGCCTGTGATGAAATGTCCGTCTGTTTCCTTGACTCTTAAGTCTAACTTTGATATTTAAACCCGTATGTCCTGTGTAAGACATCCTGTGTAAATCCAAATATTAATCCATAGCATATCAGAAGTTTCAGTTTACCGAATGAAAGGAAATAGGATGTGGATTATTAGCGATTTAGCATGGATTTAATGAGTCATTGCTCACATACCTTGACTTAACCCTAATATTTTGTCTGTTGAGAACCAGAAGGTAATTCAGTCTCCGTCAAATGATGCAAGTCAAAGGTCATCTGACTCTCACCTGACAATCTATGAAGTAGATTTTAAAGGAACATCAGGAAATATGCGAGGAAAGGGTGATGACATTGTCCCATTCGTTTCAATTTAGATTATGATGATTAGTGAAGAGTAGAAAAATAATAAATCATGGTTATTTTTTAATGTCATCACATTCTGGTGGTACTGATTATGTGCACCTCTATTGAGAATCCTACTTTGCATAGTAATATTTTTGAGGGGGAGTATACCTTGTCATTTTGCATAAAGCGATTGTTCAGTTCAATAATGTTAAGTGCAATATTTCATGTTGACCTTTCTTGTTTAGAGATAATCATTTTCAAATTGTTTTTTGTTCCATATATCATGTAGGCTAGTGGAGAGACCGTCGACCTGAAGCCCACAGTCCGTGTGTCCGACCTCCCCATTGACGAAGAAGAGGGGGAGGCAGAGGCAGTGCCCCTTCCCCCACCAATGGAGCTCCAAAATCATTCATCTCTGATTGGACCCCCTTCTGGTGCAGCCCATGACAAGAGAGAGGTAAGGAATGCCTCAATTATTCCACCTCCCCCCTCCCCCCTCCTACATGTACCTACTCCCATTGAAAACTGGGACCCTGAAAATGTTTGTTGGGATACAAGTTGAAGGCAGTCAGAGCTGGGGGTTTTGTAGCCAATCATGATACAACACATTGGATTAGATTTGCTTACCCACGATGTATATATGATTGATTCCAACTTATTTACCCTACATCCTAGGGGGGGGGGCATTTGGGTCATATTCTGCATATTATAAATAGTTTTAGGATATCTTTAAATTTTGATGAACTATAGAAAGACTTTGTCTTTTTTTGGTAAAAATTATTTTCAATCACCTAATGGCAATCTAACCTCTGTGATGAAACTATATATGATATAACTCCTCCACATGATCCAGTATAGGCATTCTATCCACTATCAACCTAGGTGTAAGGAAAGTTATAGCACCCTCTTTACTTTTTATCACTTGTGTAATTCATCCTGTTTGTGTCCTCTTTCCTCACGGTGTTACGCTCCTCGTGGTAACAGTCCCTTCTTTCCACTCTGGAGCCAGTTGCTAATATCACTGGCTCGGGCAGAGAGTTGGCTTCTGAAGGAGATAACAAAACACCACATAAAATGGTACGTGTGGGACCACACTTTGCATCCATACATGTGCAAAATGAAAAGAAAAAAATCATATCGCTATGCCGTTGTACATAGTTAATATATAATGACTGGCATTGATTTTGTATGATTATTGTGGCATGCTGCATGGTAATTGTTGACAAAAAAATCAGTATAAAAGATGATCTAATAAAATCAAGAATTCAGCAAAGTGATTTCTTTAATTATCCATTTATTTCTATTGTTTGTAAAAAGTCAACTATACAAACAATGTTGCACTATTGTTAGCATGGCTTTACAATGTCATCAGTATTAATCTAAAGAATGTTCTCTATCAATATATTTACGCAAGTATATTCATGAAATGTACATCTGGCATCTGTATGCTCCATGTCTTATTAGATGTTCACAAAGGTCTTGGGATTTTTTTCCTTTTGTGAATCGTTCTGTCTCCAAATAATTGTTGCTCTTTATTGCATGTGAAATGTACTGAAAAGTCCATTCTATTGATCTTTGTGGCGATTAATAAAACAGTAAAGTACAAAATGATTTTTTTTTTTTGTGGTAGCGTAAGTCAATAAATAATTGAAATAATTGGTTATCATTTTGTATAGTAACCAATAATCATAATCTATTTATGTTGTATTGGTCAATGTGCATGGTTCAATGTACATGAATTTTTGTTAAAGGTTTTTTCATTTCATATACTTATTATTTGAGTATCAGGTGAAAAGAGGTATTTTAAAAAGGAATGTACCCATTGTTTTTAAGTGATTCAAATTCATCACATATATATTACATGCTCTGCCTTCTATTGTCTTCTTTCCCGACTTCCTTTTCTCTGTAAATCTTCCCTTCTCCGATATCCGATGAATTTGAGGAAATTTTATAACAGGCCTAATGAAATTTTAAGAAACCTAGCTTTAGTTTTAACTACAAATTTAGAGCTTGGATATGGTCTAGTGTTCTTGTATGTTGAATGAGTACCAAGTGAACACGCAGAGGAATTTTGGCCCCCTCTGGAGCATTCGGCCTTTACTAATACTTGCTTTGTTTTCAAGAGTTCAGAAAGGGTTGAAGTATTCCTTTAATTCTAAGAAGTAAACGTATCCATCCTCTATCACTGCCTCTTGTTTCATTTGTCTTAAAGACCCCAGTTGGAATTCCAGCATTCCAGGCATACGAGCATGTGTCATTATGCCATTCCTAACAATACAAAAAGGTCCTCTACCCTAGTCCAACCAGGATCATATTTATATCAAGGGGGGTTAGGATGGGGTCATATACCCCCGTCTTCTTCCAAAGTCTCTCTAACATCAAAGGGTCATGAGTTGGCTCAGCGAAATGTACTGGCATGAAAAGATGCCTCTGGAACGCCAACTGCATAATTGTTAACAAATCATAATTTTATCACTCAAAGGTACGTGGCCTGGTGCAATATTTAGTTAGTGGTGATTGTGAATTTTTACATGACATCTACTATCATCGCCCATTTTGCTAAATTTTATCACTCATGAAATCATCATATCAACATTCTAATCACTTCGGTTTGAGGAATAGACATTGTCTCCAAGGTTAATTTTGTCAAATGGCATGTACATGTCAGGATAAGGATTCACACTAGATAGGAATGTAGGTTAAGGTTAGGTATAGTGTTGGGTCAAGGGTCGATGTTCAGAGTTCCATATCTTGTGAGAGAACACTGCAAAGCAGTTGTAGCTGTACAGTACTTTCTTTACAAGCATAAATTTGATATCCAGCCAACTCTTAATTTTTCTATATTTCCTGGAAGGTAAAAGAAGCATATATGCTTGAAGGACAGTAGAGATGGCAATGAAGTTTGTTAGTGCAATCTTAAGTAATTCTAAGTTCCAATTTCACCATTACAATGTCATAAGTTTGGTTTACCCACGCCCCTTCAATCTTCCCTGCCACTGATACTACCGGTAGAGAAATCATGTACACCATACCTGTGACATGTCTAGTTTGTTTCCATGTTTGTCATCATGTCTTTCCTTTTGTTGTTGCTCATGTGACAAATTATAGTCTATGTCATCACAATATGTCAAGCCTCTCTGTGAATGTTTGAGAGATGACAATGCTCTGGGTTAGAGGGGAGTCGGTGCTCATGTCTTCTTGGCATGATGTGGTCATGGGATTTATTTTGGGTGTTTCTTTCCTTCCTTCTCCTCTTCCTCTTCCTCTTCCTCTTCCTCTTCCTCTTCCTCTCCTTCTCCTCATTCTTCTTCTCCTCCTCCCCCTCCTCCTCCCCCTCCATCATCATCTTCTTCTTCTTCTTCTTCTTCTTCTTCTTCTTCTTCTTCTTCTTCTTCTTCTTCTTCTTCTTCTCCTCCTCCTCCTCCTCCTCCTCCTCCTCCTCCTCCTCCTCCTTCTTCTTCTTCTTCTACTTCGTTTTCTTCTTCGTCATCATCTTTTTGGTCCTTTATTATTTTCCCTCACTTCTCCCCTTCCACCCCTTTTTCTTCCTCACCCTTGTACTCATCCAGTCTTGGATAGAAAATTTGCTTTGAAGATTCTCTATGCTGTTGCTCAAATAATGTATTTTGTCCTTGTATTGTATTGTTACATGTAATTTACCTTCATCATTTATCACATGACCATGAATTTTGTCATATATACATTTATAATCAATTACAATTATAATTAATTTTGATTGTTGGTGGATGTTCCTCCCCAATACATTTAGATTAATTTGATGTACTGTATGTACTGATAAAGTCTAATTATTCATTTTGTCCTCACAGGATAGTGAAAAGGAAACAGAAAAGGGTGGTGAAGAATGTGGTGATGGGAAGACAGAAGAGGAAGGGGTTACCATGACAACAGGCCAACCTGCTACAATAAAAGAAGAAGATGAGAACGAGGTGGAGAAACCAGAGAATCAAGGTAAGATAGATAGAGAAATGAATTTATACAGGAGAGAGAGGTGTTGGATGAAGTATGATAGAGAGTCTAGCAGAGGGATGGGGGAAGAGGGAGGCAAATGAAAAATGAATGTGAAGAGAAACAAATCACTTTTATTATAGTATACAATGTATGGCACTTTATTGCTAGTACAAGCATCAATCACAATATCAAACTACCACTTAAAGCCCCCAAATTGTAAGAAGAATAATTCACATTTGCCAATCTGAAATCTCTGGCTCCATATCAATTAACCAAACTATGATACACCATGCCACCAGTAATTCAGACATGGAGAAAGTTAAGAATGTGGGGTTCTTGAATATAAAATGACAGACAGGTGTGAATATTTGAATTATACTGGTACATGTATGTGTATTTTAAACTTGATATTACCTGAAGTAGAGTTTATCAAACAATAGATTACATGTAATTGATCTTTATTTGGTCAACTGCATATTAATCTACATGTATATGTTTACATATATATTTTCAATGTTATATCTACAGTTTTCACCAGTGAAACTTGAAAGTGTACTCCCCCATGGTTTCTGTCTCCCCCTCTCTCTCTCTCTCTCTCTCTCTCTTTCTCTTTTCTCGCTCTATCTTTCTATCTGTATCCCTGTCTCTTTTTCATTTTTCCTGCCTCGCTTCTCATCCTCATCTCTCTAATTCTTTCTCTTTCTCTGTTTCTCTTTATTAGAAGGAGATGGTGCACAAGAAGAAGAGACGCCGGCAGAACCAGAACTGAAACCAGAGCCTGAACCAGAACCCGAGCCAGAACCCGTCTGTGAGCTTACAGATGAGGAGAAAGCACAAAAGAAGAGAGATGAAGCCACATACAAACTATCGTGAGTTGATCTTGAGGGAGGCAGGCAGGCAGGCAGGCAGGCAGGGAGGGAATGAGGCAGGGAGGGGGAAGGGAGGCAGGCAGGGAGGCAGAGAGGCAGGGGAAAGGGAGACAGGGAGGAAGGGTGAGATGAAAGTAAGAGACAGAGGCAAGGAAAAGGGAAACATTCACATCAAGTAGTGATGATGATAATATGTGAGCTTTGTAAGGCGTCATAAAATAATGAAGAGTCGGATTATGATGGGTAATGATGGGAAGGGAGGCAGGGAGGGGGAAGGGAGGCGGACAGGCTGCGAGGCAGGCAGGCAGGGGGAAGGAAGGCGGACATGCAGGGGGAAGGGAGGCGGACATGCAGGCAGGCAGGCAGGTAGGGAAGCAGATGATAATATATGAGCTTTGTAAGGCATCATAAAATAAGGAAGAGTCGGATTATGATAGGTAACTGTGGAATGAAAGAGAGAGAGAGAGAGAGAGCAAGGATTAAAGATTTAATTTAAGACAAGGAGGCAGTTCAAGGGGAATTATTATTAAAACAATAGTTGGGTAATTTCATTATTGTGTTTATTGCACATTACATTTTATTATATCCCTTGCCCTTGCTTCCAAAGTAGTTTAGAAATTCTTAAACGGGTTTAAATAGAGAGAGTGAGAGAGAGAAGGGGGGGGGGCTAGTATAAATACATAAAGGAGAATGAGAAAAAGAACCTTGTAAGATTGTGAATGAACTGATGTATGTAGATGTAAACATGACATTAAATAAAGTTATGATTAAGACTTACGTAAACTTCTTTTCCTTGTAAACAGATTTGTGCTTGAAGAGATGGTGGTCACAGAGGCAGACTATGTAGCAGATCTAGCTAAAGTAGTAATTGTAAGTATATCATCTCATCTGTTTAGAGCCAGAAGGATGTTAACTATGTGTTAGAGTTAATGCCCTTCTAGCTTCATAGCAAAGCTTTATATCTTGATGACGTTCTGAGGGGGAAGGCGTGGTGACGAAGAAGCAAAAGGAATTTCGCAGCCATCAATACTTCCTCTTAAACCTTTCTTTGACATGTGCTCCAGGAGTGGTTGCTGCACAGTCAGTATCTACCCTGCAGCAAACACTGTACCTAACCCTGACCCTATTTCTAAACCTAAGCATATATATCTATATCTACGACCAAATGAAGCCAGGAGCTTTGTTATCTCTGGAGCTCTTGTTCGATCACCTTCTTGGGTCATAACCCTAGGCAATGGTTTTTTGTTTTTGTGTTTAGTTGTGTTCTTTCTCTATGATTTACATGTGCTGAATACACCATTAGTAAGAATTAAGGCCATCAATGTAAAATCTTTGTGCATCTATTATTATTGTGAGAGGAGCTAATAGTAAAGCGGCTAATCCTTCTTGTCTTCAAATCTCTCTATCACATAAAATATGTTCTCCTCTGTGTTTGATAATTGCAGGGTTACAGAGAAGACATGAAGAAAGAAGAAACAGAACTGCCAGCAGAAATGGAGTCTGGGAAAGTCAAGATTGCCTTTGGCAACATCCATCAAATCTATGAATGGCATAGAGAGTGAGTATAATCTATATGAATGTCCATGTATATTGCAATGTACTAAGGGGGATGTATATATATTGGTTTAGAGAAGGAGAACAAAGATGGGGTTAAAGATAAGCTTGAGTCCTGATATAGAAAATAGTTTCTTACAGAATCCAACAAAACTTACACTGAATGTTCAAGATTACAAATAACTGACATGTGCCAAACGATTTTGGTAGAAAATGTATTGGGGCTGAGTAATGAGCATAGAAAGATAAGGAAATCAAGGTAAGTAGGTCCAACACCATGTGATCAACACAGGTCATTATGTGCAAATGAGAGTTGTGGTTTTTATTGAAGATGATTTCCAGCAGGTTTCTGTGAGGTTGTTTTTTTTATTTTACTGGTTGAAGCAATCAATCTACTGCAGGATAAACAATCCAGAATGAATTATAGCTATGTTCTCTTGACATGCGATGCCCATACCAGAGCTCAAGATTAGCTGTAATACAGAGATCCTGACCTTTGATTTTTTGGGGGGATCAATTTATGTTCTCCAGGGGGGTGTTTCACAAAGACTAAGATTGACTTTAAATTGGGCTTAACTATGGCAGGCCGTCATGCCACTGCGTGCTCTCACCATTTACTGGCATTGGTCTCTCAAGGGACGTACAAATCATGGTCACAAATCTACAAAATTTACATTTTTTGATAATTTATTATTGAAGGAAAACATATTATCTAAAGATCATAATGTTGAAAGCAAACAGTGGCATGAACGGCCTGCCATAGTTAAATCCAACTTAAAGTCGATCTTAGTCTTTGTGAAACACTCCCCAGGCCTATTTTTTTCACTGTGTGATAGCATCTACATGCAGGAAAAAGAAATATTGGTAAAATTGTATGCTCTTTAAGGCTGAAGAGGTCCAGAAGATTTCAACAAATTTTTGTTGTAATGAAATTAAATCACTGTTGCTATAAGTATTCTTGCAAAAGATATAAATTGAATGTTATTCAAGACTGTTCAGAGTTGTTTTAAAGTACATGTATTAAACCTGTGCAGAAAATGACTTGAGCACTGTAACAATCTTTCCTTTTTTTTAATTATGAGATACATACTATTCAGGGGTCAGTTCAAATGATCTTGAAACAATCAGTGTCTCTGTTTTAATCAATTTCTGTACTTGTTATTCCATAGCACATTCTCCAAGGAGATTGCCAAAGTCAAAGAGGAACCAGAGAAACTCGGTCCACTCTTCAAACGCTATGTAAGTATCCTCTTCCATCCATCTTTCATATCTTCTTCTATTGTCACAGAGTAGAAACAAATAGAGGCAAACAAGAGTCAGACATTTCATTCATTTAACCCATCACGTACTCGAACCAGGTGGCTCTACTCCTGTATTATAAACCTATGGTTATGAGAGAAGTCAGTAGTCAACTGGGTTTTTCTCAGGTAGGGAGAGATGTGACCCAGTAGGAATCAGTGATTATATTCAGCTATTTCTACAGGTGTGTCAAAACAACCACACAAAAAGCAAAAGGAAGAAGGCAAATTGACCATGAAATATGAATGGAAGAAAGATGATGGTTGATGCAAATATATTTTTCAAAATTAGATCATAATGTGAATTATCAATTTTAACCTTACCTTATCATTAAAACCAAATGCAGGCAATAAATGTTACAAAAAAGATTCATGTATGTATAAGTTTATTTGTGAAAACAAAGACCAAAAAAGTCGTTCATTTCAAATTTCAAGAAATATCATTTCTTCTAATAGATATTTTTGTTTTACATGTAAGAAGAAACTTCAAACAGTATATAATTTGCTTTCTCTGATTTCAACCATGACTGTGATTTCTTGTTGGTTACAGGAGCGGAGATTACGTATGTATGTGGTGTACTGTCAGAACAAACCCAAATCAGAGTACATCGTAAATGAGTTTGAGACATTCTTTGAGGTTAGTTTGTGTGGTTTTTGTTTTGTTTTGTTTTAATTTTGTAGTTCAATTTACATTGTTGTGTGCATATTTTTATTGCCGTGACCTCTCTTTTCCCATCAGGATTGTTATGTTTCATTATCCATATTTGTTGAGATATTTTTATTAAATCCATTTAAATTTTCTTTTCTTCTTAAATGTCAAAGAGCCAGGTTTTCCTGATCAGGCTCCACCCTTCACATCAGATTGCAGAAAGATTTGAAACAAATATGGTGTTTACAAGCTTATAAAAAGCATTTTAAGGCTTATAGTTAACCATTTCAATAATAATTCCCCATGTGAACATACATATATCTCATGAACTTTCGTACAGCTGAGCTCTCTATTAAAGTATTCTCTTCTTTTTCTTCTCTTTTTCCCTGTGTTGCATTTGAACAGGAGATGAGAGTAAAGCTTGGTCACAAACTGTCTCTATCTGATCTACTTATCAAGCCAGTCCAAAGGATCATGAAATACCAGCTATTACTAAAGGTAGGAATGGACCAAGCATAATTCATTCCTTTTTCATCTTCTTACTCACAACTGTGCCCCCTTTGCATAGACAATATACAGCCGTTTACAATGGTATTGCACTATGTACATGTACATGTATTATTGTGGGATTCTTCATGTACTGTCACATTTCTAGTCTGCTGAGTTGTTTAATTGGAGTGCCTTAAAGCCTGTCTGCACTAGTTTGGCTAGGAGGGATTAGACCTCCCAGCATGGTCACTGACAGGTGGTTATCTCATCAACTCAGCTCTCAATTAACATAAGAAAAAGAGGATCATGGGGGACCAACGGGCACCGCTTAGACATTGTTTTCTATATAGAGGGAGCAAGTAGCTACAAGTAGTGCAGTGGGGCCTTAAGCAATATGCATGATGGAGATAAGTGCTATCCAACCAGCTAATATTGTTAGCATTGATAGGCCTATTGATTGAAAGTTTAGCTTACCTCATTCTGATTGGGGTTATTTGATTGTTGCTCCTTTGATAACTGCTCGAGACTTATTTCATCAAAGGTATAATTAGGGTTGCAATTGGGTTTTAGGGTAGGTTTAGGGGTAGGGTTAGATATTGTGTTGAGTCCGGAGATGAAGTTGAGGAATCTGTTTGTGTAAGAAATTGTAGGAGCAACCGTCACACAACCTCTAGTTGATCTGCTCTGTTCTTTGGGCACTACATGTGTAACTACGAAATACTCATATATGCTAACTTTTAGAGGAATAAGCTTTGATCATCAAGTCGCAGATGGTGAGTAATGTAGTGATTAGTTCAACATCATTTTGATTTTTCTGCTTGTGTTTGCCTTACAGGACATCTTAAAACAGTCCCAACGAGCTGGTATGGATACAGCAGAGCTCGAACAAGCCGTTAACATCATGAAGGTTGTCCCAAAGAAAGCCAACGACATGATGGCCATTAGCAGACTACAAGGATGGGATGTACGTAAAAACAATCTGCTAAAAATTTTGTAAAAAATGCCGGTATGATTATTAAGAGCATTTCTGAGAAAAATGTTGTCGTCGTCTTCAGACCAAAAATATCTACATTGCATTTTGGGTGATGGTATGAGTTGAATTTCAAAAAATAAAAACGCTTAAAATGAAAAAGACAGTTGATTATAGAGAAATAGATTCCTCTTCATTGCCTGAGAGATTTTTCTTGAGTAAGCCATATCAAGAAAAACTAACACTGCCAACAATTAACTCTCTCTGGCTTAGGTCAATGAAGGGAGCCAACTAGTGACCTCTACAGTCTTGTATATGGAACATACCCCCTGAATGATATGTTAGAACTCACTCCAGAAATTAAAAAAATACTCCCATTTACATTTTTGGCTCTTGACCATGTACTATTCTTGTGGTGTGTATGTTAAACTTTTCAGAAATTGTAACTTTGTTGCCAATTTGATTACTCTGTTTAGGGTAAGATCAATGCACAGGGAGAGCTACTGATGCAAGACTTACTCATGGTGTCTGTGGCTGACGAAGGAACGCAGAAGTATAAGGAACGACGGGTGTTCATGTTTGAACAGATTATAATCTTTGCAGACCAACTAGAGAAGAAGAAAGGTTTTACTAATCCAGGTTATATCTTCAAGTACAGTATCAAGGTGAGATTAGAACTAAACAGAAAAGAGTACAAGCCATCAAAACTAATGTCATCATTTACCATGTCTGAAAATAATTGGTTGTAACTCATAGAACTGATTTTCATTATACATTTCACTAAAATGTTTGGTAGAAACCTTTGCCAGTACGATTAGAAAATAGTGACTTTTCATGCCAATTTGTTATATGTTGACCTTCATTTACAACCCCCTCTCTCTCTCTCTCTCTCTCTCTCACCCTCCCCAATTCTTTCTCTCTCTCTCTCTCTCTCTTGCTTGCTCTTTCTCTCTGTCTATCTGCCTCTCTCTGTCTTTTTCTGTCCTGTTTATTATGTACTCCTTATCTCTCTATCTCTCCTTCTGCATCCAACTTATCTATCCCCCCTCATTATTTCCCTCTATCAATCTCTTCTTCTGTTTCTGTCTATATTTTCCTTGCCCTTTCTTTCTTTGTCTCATCACCAGGTGAACCAGCTAGTGTTGGATGATGGGGATGATCCTATCAAGTTCACTATGAGAGCCAAGGCCAAGGATGGTCTGGTGCTCAACTGCCAGGCTAGTACCCCTATGTGCAAAGAGAACTGGGTCAAAGAGATCAGTCAGGTTTGCAATCAGCAGCAGAACCTCCTCAAAGGTGGGTTCCCTTTCAACCCCCTCTCTAAACTTTTTAAAGAGAAGATTGTCATGCAATCGCAATTTGTTGAACAAAGTGTCCAGAAACCCTTGTTTGTATTGAGCTGAATGGCTGAACGAATTATTGGTGTATTATTTTAGTTAAAACCATGAGAAGTCTAGGATTGTAATCCCTAAGAACCAACCAAATCTTACATTGTACTCTTCTTGCATCTGTTCTGTGCATTATTAAGCCTTATTCAACATGTTTATGAATGAAATAGGCATTGATAAAACATTGCCCACAGGAACTTGTTGGTTCCTGTATTAAGCCCACAGGGAATGAGAGAAGTCAGTAAGCAACAAGTTATAAGATCTTTTCAACAAGAGTGATGTCAAAATGAATGTATGTCCACTAATATGCTGAAGATGTAAGATGTAATACTAGAGGTCTTTTTTATATCCCATCAGCCCTGCAATCACCAATTGCTTACCAGAAAGGACTAGAGGGAGGACAAAGTTTAGGATTGGATCCATTTGGAGCCCCAGACGGCAAATCTCCTGGTCCGTCTCCTGCACCGTCCCCTACCTCGCCTAATGCGGACAAGTCCACCAAACTGCGCAAGGCTGTATCTCAGAGCAGTGAACCCCCAACACAGCTCCAGAAACAACATAACCTCTTCAGCAGTCTCAAGAGTCGCAAGAACCAGACAGCCCCAGCTGCGATCTCCCTTAACGAACTCAGAGAGACCAAGAACAATGCCAAAAAAAATGAGGCAAAGTCTGGGACGCCCACCCATGATGAAAAAGCGGAAAAGGAAAGGACGATAAGAAAGACAACCAGGCAGGGTCGCCGTCTATCCGTAGGAAATTTTTTGATGGATTGTTTCATTCATTTCGTCCAAGCAAGTCAAGGGACACAAGCCCAATGGGAAGCAAGGAGAGTTTGCAGAAGGGCAAAGAACACAAAGAGATACCCAATACTCTTAAAGAGACTGTGGAGAAAGGAAACAAGTCAGTACCAGTGTCGGGTCATTTAGATTTAGTGACGACTAACAATGCGACGACGGAGAACGCTTCGACGGAAAGTCCGAAGACTAACGCAGCTAATAAGAGTCCGCTAATGCGGACGCAAAGTGCAAATATTGGAACTGCTGTAATCAGCAACGAGAAGATGTCACCAGGGTCAGTTTCAACCGGCAATGGAAGTGGGGTCACAATCGATAACAAAGCCGATAACAAAGCCAAAGGAAGCCCTCTACATGTGATAGGCTCCTCCAGCCCGTCTAAAGACAGTGGCGTTTCCGTACGCTCTAAGCGTGCATCCACAGGTTCGCTACAGAAAGATAGTGAAGTGAATGGAAAGGACAGTACAGAATCACCGTCCAGTCAGAAGAAAGGAGGTCAGTCCTCATCTCCTGCGCGTTCGCAAATTCCTCATGGAGTCACAAATCGAGATCAGGCAGGATCACCCTTCAATCGATCGAGCTATACATCGGTTTCCAGTTCCGAACCCGACGATGGAACATTTGTGAGTTAATCTACTTTGCACTCTCTTGGTCTATTCGTGTATGTTCATGTGCCTGTCGGGTTCTGAATCTATTCAATTCAATGAAGTGTAGATTTTTTGTCAACTAAAACTCATACAATGACACAGTTTATTATACAGTATATGAATGACTCTCTCTTATCTCAAATGCAATGTACCATAAAGGAGACTTTGATCTAGAATCTGCTCATTTCATTCGGTCATTTGCTGTACTCCTGAAAACTGGTAATGATATTCCAAGCACTTTTCTTTATCCTTTGTGGTAAGTAACCAATTAAAAGAATGCACATTTCTCCAGTACTGATATGATGTCTAAGATCTAAATTTATTCATCATCGTCATTATTTTGAGTCATCATACAAATATTTTCATACATCTAGCAAAAGTAAGAGCCACATCGTTGGCCTCTGCCAGGTCCCTCCCAGTGCATGTATTATGCAGCATGTCAAAGCTCAGTAGATGGCCCATGGACAGAGCCCCTGCCAGTCTGCAGTCCAGTGTCAATTTATCCCCACTCGAGCATACTTTACACCCCCAACACCTGTACGCAGCCTGTTAAGATCCTGCAGGGAGTGACTCGGATGGGTCAATGGCCATGCATTCATCCCCTGGAAGTTTCTCCAGTCTCTCTTCCCAGAGGTTGAGGCGCCTAGATATTCAATCGTGCTGCTTTCTAGAGGAGACACAGAAGAGAGGAAACTTATTAATGTGTCTACACTATTTCTCTTTCCCCTTGATTCATGTCAAAACAGACCGATCACTGCATGGCTCCAATCGTAGAGGACTATTCTGCAGAGAAGGAGGATGAGATCTGTGTTTCCAAGGGAGAGGTGGTTCAGATCCTAGCAGCCAACCAGCACAACATGTTCCTGGTGTATCGAGCAGCGGACAAGCAATCCCCAGCAATTGAAGGCTGGATACCAGGCGAAGTCCTCAACTTTACCGGCCCCACCCAACACCAGAGCAGAGGAGGGGATTCCCCTGCTCCCGGAGCCGTGGCTGCTCCAGTGGCCAAGGACAGCCCCAGCAAGTAAGACCCCACAAACTACCACACCATAACCACACTATCACTGCTACTTCAGCTACTGCTGCTACTACTACCATTACTACTTGTACTTCTTACATGCATTGACATCTGCATAACCATCAACATTATTCTTTCATTTTATTCTTTTGTAATCATCCACTGGTTTGACATGGAAAATGGTCACTGATCTCAAGTCCTTTTTTGGAACTAACACCATGATATCACGACCCCCAGTTCTCAGGATGTATGTGGGTTTTCATTCCCAGGAGTCCTGTTCCTCAGACAAACTGCTTGATGAGAGTCATCATCATCATCATGCAGGAACAATGACATAAGTGGGATGGTTTTGATGCAATCATACATAGTGTGAAGACTTCAACTTTGAAACGTTTTACAGGATTGTTTCATCTTTTGTTTCTTGTTGCATCTTAACCATTGTTTGCAGTACAATGAAACACCTTGGTAATTGGAAATCACTTTAACTTCACACTTTTGATGACCTTGACGATAAATTGTCTTATTTGTGTAGAGGTAGATCATTGGAATTCATTCATCGTGGTATATGTTTTGGACCAAATGTAAATGCCCATTCATTTAAATCCCTATGAACTGTGGAGTGGAGGAGTCTATTTATTGTAAAGTATGCATTAGGTGAGCCAGAATTCATCACAATGTAGGTTTGGGTTTTGTTCTTCTTCAATTCTAACTTTGTTCTATTTTCTACTATGACATTATCTGTGTGGAGTCAGAAGGACAGTAACTCATATACTGTAACACAGAGTTAATGCCCTTCTGCCCTCAACAGACAATATAACCAAGCCAACAGCTTTACAATATGATTGATATTAAAGGTCTCATGGGGTTTTATTCATCACATGCCATATTTAATTCCATTTGAGGTGTCCATTGGACAGCCTGTTACATCTTGGTCGCTTCATAAATATTCAACAAAGTTCATCACATGATCAGTATCCATCTGATTTACTTTGCATTTCATTCTTCAGGTGGTGAACATAACATGGAAACTTGAGGTGATGTGTTTAACATTAACAACAAAAATTAATGAATAAATTATATTAACATGTAATTGTATTTCTTAAATGCAAATAAAATCTTGTCACCAAATGTACATGGATGTGTTGGTAGCAATGATGCTACATGTACATGTAAGTGGATATTGTATTGTTAGGTGAGTAAGGTTCTTGTTAAGATGTATTCACTGTGACTTGCAATCATGTACTTGGTGAAAAGGACAGTAGACTACCCATACTTACAGCCTTAAGCCAGGCGATGGTTGACGATCATGCTATGGAGACCAGGAATCTAAACCAGACATTGGTACAACTCTGTAAACAAGGAAAACTCTGTGCCTAGGACCTCCTGCAGCCCACAACACGACTCCTACTGTAATTACGACCATCTGCTAGGAACCCTCACATGTACAACACATTACTGCTCACAACCATTGGACCACAAAAAAAACTGTCATACTGTACCTAAGACCTTCTCGCAGGACAGAATTGTGCTTCATGAACAGAACTTGTGACTTTCTCTGCAAGGCAATAATATACTCCAAAACATGACTATTTGAAGGAAAGGAAAAGTTTCATGAAATCCTCACAATGTTCTCCAGTGTGGGAACATGTCTGCGCATCAGTCTCTATGTTTATTACTTTTTACAAAATTTTTTCTTTTGCCGAACGTTTCTTCTACAGAATATTACATTAGATGATACAGTATTTTGCAATGGCCTTGAAATCTCCCATTACAAAGACAAGTAAATATTGACAAGTCAAGGAATTTAAAATTGAGGGTAAAACTTTAAATGTCTGATATTCAAAAGACAGAACCTTAGTTCATGCCCCCGAAATTGTAATTTCATGACAAAATGGTCTTCAGGCTAATCTTATTGATAAAAGGAGGTTGCTTCTGTACAATTGTACATTACTAATAATGTTTTGTCATTTTTCCTTCCCTCTGTTTCTCTTCGCTTTGCATACTTGGGATTATGATGGTATTGTAGTTTTGGTTTAGAATGTAGTGCTTCTGAGGAAACTGAGTCGCTGAGTTCTTGCTCAAATCCCCCTGAAATCATGGACCTCTTAAATCAATTCATAGCGGAGGACATGGTATCAAAGCCGACAGGGTCGCCTGTTCAGCTTAGCAGAGCCAAGAGAGGATCTCTGTTGTCAGGTTTCTCTGAGACTACATCACTAGATCATGACATCTTGAATGATACCTATGCTCCAATATCACCGTATACCTACAATCTCAATTTTGAAGCTTTGTTGAGCCCAAATTTCCATCAAAAGTGGAATTCTATTATTCTGGGATTGCCTGCATTTGACTTTCCTAGCGCAAAAGCTCAGGTGCTTCCGACTCTAAAGAAGATGAAAATACAAAGGATAGAAAGTTAGATAAACTTGAGAGGGTTATGCAAAACAACTCTTTAAATGAATCTAATATCCAATTAGAAACTATTGTTGAAAGAAAGATATGCAATGAACAAGTTGATAGGCATCCCAGTGAAAATTTGTATCAGAATTACATGAAGAATTATTTGTATTCATCTTTCGAAAAAATAAAACCTTCTTGTGAAGTAGATGGGAAAGCCGACGGAAGTTTCATTGAGGAGACAGTAAAGGAAAGTTCCTTTCAGATGCCTCAAACCAGCCCAAACCAGAATGAACCAGTTATGCCTAAACAAGAACCCATTCAAACCAGTTTTGAGCAAGAACCAATTCAAACCAGTTTTGAGCAAGAACCAATTCAAACCAGTTTTGAGCAAGAACCAATTCAAGCTAGTTTTGAGCAAGAACCAGAGGACTCAATATCCAAGGACAAAGAATCTAAGAAGGGTCCTTGTTTAATCCAGTAGATTATAAACAGAATCATTTCTGACCATTTTAGAATGCAAGGTGGTAGAAGTTTTGTTTAAACGTAATAAGAGACATTCCAAAGTGAACCATTTCATTTCTATTTGGTTAATGAATAGTTATCATGTTAATATACATGAAGATGGACATACAATGTATATCTCATGGTGATATGATTTCTGTATGATTTTATGATTTTTTTAATCACCCAGACTTGCTCAAGAGCAGTCTTTCCAATAGTTGTAATTTTACTGTATAAAACTTAATTCGATCAATCTATACCATCAAATTATCTGTATGAAATTTCAAAGCAGGAAAAAGGGATTGGGCAAAAGCAAAACGTGTGCTTGCAAGAGATACTCGACAATCAAAATATTTTCCTCCTATGGATTTCCTTGTTTTAAAATCACTTACCGGTACCTGTTTTCAGTTCAGTCAATATGGGATTTAGGTCTACAAATTGGTATTTATCATGGAAAAAATAAACTTCATCATATCTGTCAGACATCTTGGTTCACTTTGAAACAAATGAAACTTCATGACTGGGCAGATACATGTCTGGTGTTTCTTTCTGTTTTGTTTCATCTGTTTTTCACGAAATGTATTTTCATGTACATGAATGTATACAGATACTCTATACTGCGTCTACAGTTTACTCATACCTGTATTCGTTTGCAATGATTATTTTATGCTTATGATTTTGCCCGGTTTATCATGGAATATAAGTTTTATGTGGGCTGTCACGGATTACATGTATGTCAGAGTTCAAGGTGGGAAATGAGATATCCATTGGTCACAATTTTATCTTTTGGTCACTTTATTTATTTTTTATATTCAAATACGGTCTAGGAGAGTTTCATATAATATCAAAATTGTATTGATTATAGCTTCATAACTAAATGTCAAAATTTCCCACAAGATTTATTTTACATCAACATATTTTGAAAAGTGTTCTTATTCTCATCAAAACAGAGAATTGCAAAGAAATGTTCTTGCCACCCACCCCATCAGAATGAGACCTCCACTCCCAGTGATTTTGGCACCCAACTTGTGAGGCAAGCCTCTGTGATGAATATTATAACCATGTATCTTTCTTGATATGTGTGGTGATATTGTCTTGAAGTCTGCACAAAATGATGACACAGGACCACAATGCTTTCTTGTTATCTTGATTTAGACAAAACATTAAGTGGCTTCTTTTGGCTACAACCTCATGTGAAAGAGAGCTAGAGAAACAAAGTTCATAAAAACGCCACTTTTTTATAATCTACTCCATTTCTTGCTGATAGGTGTAAAAATTTATTCTTCTTTCATTCATTTTCTATTTTCATCATTACATAATAATTCAAATAAGCCAAAGGTAAATTTTGCTTGTCATTTGTTGAATGTAACACACACACATACACACCATAACACTGTGAGGTGTACCCTGTGCTTCATACAGTCAAACCTGCTTTAGTGACCACCTGTCTACAAAGACCACCTGTCTACAAGGACCACATTTTTTGTTTCCCTTGAATATGGTTTCTCATTGAAACATGTACTAAAGGAACCTGTCTACAAAGACCACCTGTCTACAAAGACCACTTTTTGTGTTTCCCTTGGGCGGTCGCTATAGACAGGTTTGACTGTATTTGGCTATATTTGAAAAGAGTTTCTTCAGTACAATGTGAGTTGCTTCAAAGAGAAGGAATGTTTTTATAGCCAGGTATCGTCATTCCACTATCAATACAGTGTCTGGTGTTATGATTGGCGAAGACGTTGGAGAGATATTGGAGAATGCACGTATGAAATTAATATCTGCACATTTATATGGATTGATAATCACTTGATTATGATTATGCATTTTACAAAATTCACCTTCATATTAGGTAAACATTTCTATTTTATCATAGATTTATGGACAAAGGGGTGTTGTAATGATCTTTCAGTTATCTATTGCATTTGTTCACCTTTTTTGAGATCATGTCAACTCACATGATGAATAAGAAGAAGAATTTTGTTTCACAATGAAAGTCAGAATTTAGTCCCATGCACTATGCTAGCAGTCCAAATATTTGCTCCTTTCAGCACTCACGTTCTCTTTACCTCTATGTATTACTATAAATAGAAATGCTGATTCTTTGAAAATGCACTACAGGGCAGGCAACCAGCCCTTCACAATATGTCTGATCTCAATTTTTGCTTTCTAGGGAGTGGGTCCCTGAGAAAACATGTGTAGCAGTGGAATTGTAGCCTCACTTTTCATTTTGAAGAATTCTATCTATGAAGTTATAAAGTTAATGAATATTGTTCTTGCTCAAACAAACAGTAAAGCAAACTTTTTACAATCATTTCCACTCATTGTGTGTTGATTGAAATGTAACTGTAAACTTTTTTTGTGGAATGGTCTCACCAAAATGCTGAAAAAGGGTACAAGTCGAAGATGGCAAAAAACGTAAACAAATGATGTATGTTGCACTCAAAAAGTAAGAACAAGTTTTTGTGTGAATCAACGTGAATATAAGAGCACTGTAGATTATCTGATTGTACATACTTTGATGTATTGAATTAGTCTAGATATAAAATATGTATTATAGAATGTACAAACCCTCTTCATTTGATTGGAACATTCTATACACCAAGATGGGTGCTTCTTGAATTCTATCATAGCTGTTTGTCTGGTGTTTTTTGAAGTTTAGAGAAGAAATTTGGTAAGCCAGCATTGATTTGTTTCTATCTCTGGGCCATCTTTCAGACGTGTTTTAATCTGTACAGAATTGGATGAGCACTGTAATGTTGTTTAGTTGCTACACGTACATGACGAAGACAAACTATTGAGTAGATATTGACGAATGAGTCGTTATTCTCATCCACTGAGTCGTTATTCTCATCCACTCTTTGGATTATCCCCTTCAGTCTTTGTTGAAACTCATTTGTATACCACAACAACTTTGCAGTTACACTTGATGGTTAGAGTTATTTTGGAATCTTCTTTTTTCTGGATTGAGATATGTCTCCCCTTCACCAAAATGTACTCACCTTAGTTAGTGTGCTTGAACATGGGTAATGCTATGCCGGAAAAAACAACACTAGATTACCAGGAGACTTAATCCTTTATTAATCCTGTATTCAATGCATTATGCTCGGTATGCTTGTAGAAGTCTAAGTAGACGTTGTAGCAAGGCCTCTTTGCTATCATATAGGTGTACCGAAGATGCATTGAAAAAGCTCCAAACTTTGGTGCTGGTGCTTGGTGCAAGGAAAACTTCAGATACATAGCATGGACCAGAACAAATAGAATCTAATATATTCTTTCACTTTTGTATATTTCACCTATGGCAAAGGTGATGGATATAAATTATAGACTGAATATATTATTATACTTTAGGTTAGAATTCTTGCGCCATACTTTTGTTTTTTGGTATCTGTAAAAAGTTGTAATTTGCCCAGCATGAATTGCTCGCTGTAGAGTGAATGATCTTGATTATGATATATTATATTGTAGTGCAAGAATGAGAATACTGAAAGACGGGATTTATTTTTACACTTTATTTATATCTAGCATATACATATGATCATACTATTAGCTAAATATTTGTAAGCATGTTACAGAGTGTGTGGCCATTGCGAATATCTCAATCCCTTTATGCTAGTACTACATATCGAGAACTAGATAATGGAACTTTCATTGCAAACAGAAATAAAATCTTCTTTAAAGGTTGCAGAGTTTGTTAATCAAATTTGAAGTAATGTCATTTTTATTTTTCCTCTCTATCACTCTATATACATATCTCTCTTGTTGACTTTCTTGTACAAAATGTTAATAAGGTACAAAGCTAGATTAAAAAAGATACTGTGATAAAGTGTGTACAATAATGAAAAATACTATGTAAAAGAACATAAGTACAAAAAAATCAATGTGAATTTTAATTGATACATCTATGGCTATCTCTCTTGATATATTCAACCGATTGTAACTTTTTTCTTGTGTGTTCAAGATTGATTAATTATTCTGTGAAATGACAGAACTGTTGTTGTTTTTTTCTTCTCTTTATGACAAGACGAAGATGATGGAGATGTGCAGACTTGTAGAAGAATTTTAAGTAGAGATGATGGTGATGAAGAGAAGGATTAAAACTTATTATGATGATTATTGTTATTATTAGTTTGACACCAATCGTAAGATTGTGTATTCAATGTCTGGATGCAAAAAAATATAATATTATTGGAAAAATAAAGATGGAAAAAAAAATGATGCACCGAGTATTAATTATTATTATGAAATTTGATTTGCTTTTCATTGGTATGTAAGTTAAGCTCTCTCATCGAAAGAAATTGCTATAAACTTAATCATGTTTGATTTGTGAAATATTGGGATATACTAATACACAAATATTAACTGTTTGGAATTTTAAAAAAATATTGCTCAAGGTGATCTAGAAACTGTACTGTGGCCGGAGACGAAGTCGAGGGGCATAGTGTAGTCTCAAGATCAGGAAGGAGCATATAATTTTAGTTGTGACCCCGAAAACCAGCAGTTAATATTTGTTTTATATTTGTTTTACATACCGCATATACTGGATGTATCTTAGATTGTGTAGTGTGCTTATTGAATGAGTAATTGAGTAGCCTTGCTTCAAGGTAAAGTCATTGAAAGATAATTTGATCTGTTTGGACAGCATTAGCTCATATACTTCAATAAAAAGTTGACTCTCTTTGGCTCAAAACAGAGAGTTTGTAAAGAATAGAAATGTCATTGAACATGTTATCAAATTCTGCATTGTGTTACAAATTACAAAACATGTAACAAATATTTAAATGATTTTACTTGGAAGGGAGGCTAGATATACATGAAGGTGGTTTTCTATGGTGTTGCGTGTGTGGTGGGTCTGTTGTATGCAACACCACGGCTATCTTGGAACAGCATGTGGCTGATCATGACTGCCTGAGAAAACAACATAGAACCTGCACATCCTCCTGTTGCCATCAGCAAGTTGACAACACAACAGATTGTCACCCTTGGACCAATCAATGAATAGAATGGAAAATACCCTGGATGCAATATTGCATGCAACATCAAGCCTGATTCAAGCAACCCTGCAATCTTGATGTTTGGTGAGTTGCATGCACAGCAACTTGATGTGAAGTCTGTTAAAGCTAGCCACCAAAGACCTCTTGATGTTGCATTCATTCTGTGGAGTCGTCAATGTATAGAATACGTATTTTGTGTAGAATTTGCTGGTAGTTTATTTGCAGTATTGTAAATATTACTTACAACTAAAATTAATATTGTAATGTATTGTTAAGCAAAAGCATAACATTGACATTCTTGTGAAAATGCTTTTGTGTAGTATTGGTTTGGTATTTCTTAATGTTGCATTCAAACTAAATGTTGGTGTCTAAAATTGCAATTTTTAGAGGTGTTGTGAAAAATTGCTTTGATTCTGTTAAATTGTATGACAGTTTTTGTCTTTCTGTGTTACATTTGTGCATGAAATGTTTCTGGTTATCAATGTAGTCCAGACTATAGGTTTGCATGTAGGATGTATTTCTCCAAGTTAAGTAAATATCTTTTGATTTTGTTGTTGTTGATATGTCCATTGTAAAACAAAAAAGTTGTAAATTCACCTTTCTTTTTCTTTGAACAGCATGAAAATGTGGTTTGGGAACTTGGGTTGCATGATATAGTATTTATACTGATTATATGTGAATATATATTTGTTGTAAATGATAAAAGTTTAATTGTCTGTGTGCATTGGTATTATCTTTACTTTTATTTTTAAAATTTTCTTTGTAGATGGGCTGATGATTTCTAGACTCAGTGTTTTCAAAGCAATGGCACATACATGTATTTTTGCTTCAAAATTGTGTTGTTTTGTGTAATGAACAATGAAGGTTATGCAATGATATTTTTTTTTTTTACAAACTATGTATCTTTCAACTTAGGGTTAGATTTAATCTTTCTTCTTTTCCTGTGCTGGTTGGATCTATTGATATTTGTTGGTGCTGTCTTTGGTGCATGTAAACTATAAGCTTTGTTTCTTCCTTTAACCTTTGCTCATTGCAAATTATCCATTGAGGAATAAACCCATTCATGTCAGTCCAACACACATTCAGCTCTATATCATGATGGAGTATTAGACTATTGATTTTGGTATGTCTCAGTTCAGACTATTTTTGTCCTTATCTGTACTTTAAATCGTCAAATGCTCCCTTTCCCATTTGGTTTTAACCCCTCTCTCTCTCACACACACACTCTTCCTCCCTCCCTCCCTTCCTTTCCTCTGTTTGTCTATATTTAACTCCGTTATTGCCCCCGTAAAGTTCTGCCATTTTATCTTTCTTAGTTTCTGATTAAGATTTCACTTGCCTCTCCTTCCCTGTTTTTGTGTCAACTTTTTGTTGCTTGTTGGCTGGTGTGTTCTTTCACCTGTTGCATCAAAAAGAAAGACGTTTTGTTTGGAAAGTATTGTGTCATTATCTTCTTGCATGTTGACTAGTCTGTTCCTTTTGTTTGTATGTGGTGCCAGTTCAGTATCTGTTTCTCTGATGTGCATGGACTCTGAAGTCACTTATCCCTCTCCCCAAAATGCTGCCAGCTTTTATCTGATGCTCTCTCAATTCAATCAGTTATTTTATTGAGAAAGGGTATAATTGTTGCGACCCTGTCTTCACTTCTATGGCTGAATGGAAGTATCTTATTCATACAAGGTTGATATAGAAACTGGTAACTCGTTGTGTCTTCCAAAGGACGTTGTTGATTTGTTGGCCTTTTTTCAATCTTACTATTGCCTGTGGTTTAAATAGCATGCATGGATAGTTTTACTATTTCTTTCCATATTAATCATGACCAACTTGGATAAGATGAAGGTATAGTTAATACTATTTCTTTCTCTCTGCTGTTCAGTCAATTTTCATGTGCTAGCTATCACTTGTGTAAAGATGAAATTGTCCATACTTTGACAGCTGAGAGCCAAAATGGCGCTAACTCTATGCAAAAGGATATGAGCTAATGCCCTTGTGGCTCTTAGCAGATGAGAGAACACCATGTACACATATGCAGAGACCATAGATCAGTAATGATAATGTCCCCCATATATACATTTATGTATGTAAGAAGAACAAAAAGAAGCAGTCATAGTCCACAAAGGCGGCAGTCATCATAATGTGTTTTTTTAATCCTTGTCTGTAGATAATTATCAGGACCCGATTGTATTGATAGTAAAATCTAAAAGCTTATGCAACCTGAATTTTATACTCAGCATAAACAGTTGTATGACGCATGCTCTGGTGAAAATTGCCCTTACAAGACTTACATGTCGGTATATTTAATTTCCTACACTAATCGAGTTCTGTACTTCAAAGCCTGGAACCTACCCTATACCTAACCTTAACTCAAACCCCAAACCTAGTAACCTAAAACCCAATAGCAACCCCAACCCTAACCATAACCCTATATGTTTGACGACATATATATTCCTGGAGCAATTGTTGCCGCAGCAAATGTCAGAGCACACAGCATAACATGTGTAACTTTATCTCTGTATAACATCAATCTATCATTTATTTGCATACTGTATATGATTCCCAAAATGTTAAATATATATCATCTGCCTAACCCTGCTCTAATCCTAAGATAGTAACTTTATCAACTGTGTTTTGTCTTTAGGAAATCATGGCAGGGGTCGTTGAGACTGAAGGGCAAGTTGGGCAAGTCACCGGGCAGTAAGAAGGAGAGTAAGATACCACGCCCTAGACGGAGGCCATCAGGCAAGGGATTAGAAGATGGGGAGTTGAAGAAACCTGGGAGTAAAGGACATGGAAAGGTAATGTAGATCTCTATATACAGAGGGCATATCCAGGGGCATGGGGCCACACCCCCTCCTCCCCAGCAGAACCTAATCTAACTACTTGCACACTAATCGTGACCCCTTGCATCAATTTACCCCCCTTTCACGGACGTTTGGTCAATCGCTAATAAAACACATATATGTGTTTTTGACTTGCATAATATTCTAATATATAGCTGTATTTTTTTCTTCAGATTGAATGATATGTAAATATTGTACATAAGTCTCCATTTTGAATGTATGAAACGGACCCAATGGAATCCAGTCTTGTATTACTGTGTGGGCTTTTTACTGTGTATGAATATATAGACTCAAATGCAAATAAATAATTTCAATCAGTTTCCATTTGCCTTGAATTCTGGCTTATAACATTCAATGTGTACATTAAGAATAGTATGGTAATTCAGTCTTTACTAGAATTTTCCATTTCTTTTTTTATTTTCTCAGCCTGTGAATGCTTCGCTATATCAACCTGGTAAGTTAACATTTCATATGAGCTTTGACATTATAATCATCCCCGCATTATGGAAAGACTGAGAATACTTAGCTATTCTTCCCTGGCTACATGTATTTACACTGATGTCAGATCAACTGAATAATCTTCTTTGAGACACATTTTGATTTCTTTAATTTATATGCTGATGTTATGCTTAAATCAAATTGTATTTCTCAGAATTATGTACACATAAACCCGGGGTAATGATGTGATTGCAGGGCCCTCGGGAGAACAGTATTAATACTGAAGAGGCTACCCTGAGTAAACAAGACATATTATTATTATTATTATTATTACATACGGTACAGTGAATATCACAGCAGGCAAATGTGCATCTCACATATTTTTATGCAGGAAGAAAAGTGGGTGTCATTTTCAGTGCAAGGTCCTAAGTGGATACCTGTATAGTCACAACAAGAATTAGTCTGTCACAGCAGTGTGATTAGTAAAAAGCATAAAGCTTACCAAATCTTTTATTTTTGTCATTATCTCTGGACAATGTACATGTTTATCTAAAAATGAAATTAGTCAGATTGACCAGTATGTACAAATAAATAATTGAGCAATCTAAGTTGATTCTAACACCTCCATTCCTCTCTCCTCTATAGCGGCTCCAGCCTTCACCCTACCCTTAATAAACCAATCCTGTCACCTGGGTACCACTGCGACCCTCTCATGCCAGGTGTGTGGTCGACCACGCCCTATGATCACCTGGAGGGACCCACAGGGGGACATCATTACCCCCTCTACCAGGACCAATGTGTGGGAGAGGGACGATGGCATGGTGTTCTTAGAGATCAGGGCTAGCTGTAAGCTGGATAATGGTGTCTATACATGTACAGCCAGTAATGATGCAGGATCTACTGAATGCAAAGCTCTTCTCAGGATTATCTGTGAGTTCAAGTCAGCTTGATTTTAACCCTTTGGATATGGTTTCGATTTTGTGTAACCCATATTTTTTGTAGACTCAAGCTAAAGCTATCACAGGCTTTGTTTACAAAGGGTTAAAATTACATTTGCATTCTAAACTTGTTTGTGTCTGGGTGTCTGGGTGTCTGGGTGTCTGGGTGTCTGGGTGTCTGGTGTCTGGGTGTCTGGGTGTAAGTAAAAATCAAATGAAGTGCACATAGAATGAAAGAATGCAAACTACACAGCGCCATATTACACCCATAGGATGAATGGACATATTACGTAATACTTGTAGATTTATTCCTATGAAATCTTTGTAAACCAGCTGTGATATATCTAACTTAAACCTAGATAGTGTAAGACAAAAATTGTTCTCCTGTTTCATAAACCCACATACCGGTATGAGAAACATTACTGGGCAATAGCATATATTTATAGTTTTGTTAATTGTTAATAGCAAAATAAAAATCTGTGTTCAGTAATAGAATGAGCCCAGCCCATTTTTTCTCAGTACTTTTGTTTTGCCCATGACTTCATATGACTAGTGTCTTTTCTTTTCAAACCACCTTGTAGATCGGCCAGGCCCTCCCAGTATACCCATACTGTGTGAAAGAAGACCACACTCGGTGACGTTACAATGGGAACCCTCACACAACACAGGCAATGCAGAAAGTGTCACATACAATGTAGAATATGCACAGATCAGTAAGTACCTTGCCCTCAGGCAGATAATGTAAATTATATGATCATGTTATCTGATTAAATCTTATTTTGCCTCTATTGTGTGTGCATACATGTGAACTACAGTTAAATATGATAATCCTTATCATTCTGTATTACCCCCCCCCCTTTTTTTTTTCCTTCTTCATGCTTGTTAGCATACCTGTACTTCACATGACTATCATGCTGCCCATCCCTTTCATGACCCTCCTTCTCTCTCTCTCTCTCCTCCCCTTTCCATCTCTCTCTCTCTCTCTCTCACTGTCCTCCCCTTTCTCTCTCTCTCTCTCCCCCTCTCTCTCTCACTCTCTCTCTCACTCTGTCACTCCCACTCTTTCAATCTCTCTCTCTCTCTCTCTCCCACCCCCACATTTGATTTATCATTTTGTCCTTTTTTGTGGGGGGGGGTGGGTCTCTTTCCCATGTCTATCTTAATGTTTCCCCCTTGTCTCATTTTCTTTCTTTTGCTCTTTGAATTCCCTTCTCATCTCTCTTTTTCTTTTTTGAAAAGTTTGAACTGCAACTCTTTCCAGTCTCTCTCCCTCATCTTTTTACTAAAGGAATCATAAGTTTTAATAGTACAACTGGTATTTTCTTTCCTCAGCTCACAACACCCTTCATTGGCAGACCTCCTGTGCTAACATAGCCCACACCACTCATAAGGTTGACGGCCTGTCTGCTGGGGCATCTTATAAGTTTAGAATCACAGCTCAGAATGATGTCGGATGCAGTGATAGGGGCGAGACCACACCCGCAATCACTCTTCCCGATGATACAGGTAAGAATCTTAAAACTAGAGTTCACAGGAATTTTAGTCAAAATATTCCAGTGGTTTAAACACTTGACTTGGACTATGATAATGGTTGGTTCAAGCCCAAACATGGTACTAATGTCCATTATATGCTTCACATAGTATCCCCTTGTGCCCCTTTGTATTTTTCATGCGATCGGCATCCAAGAAGCCTTTTCAAGATTTTGTAACTGTTTCCAGTGCAAGATTAATCTATACTGGTGTTAAAATGGTTGTCAAAGAGCTGATGAAGACTGGAAATGGGTACTTTTGCAAAGCCATTATGTTGATTTGTGCAAAACAGCTTGTGTGGCAAATGAACAATCATGCAAAGAGGCGAAGAAAGCATTTGAAAGTTGTATGTATAATATGTACACACTCCTTGTTTGTATACATGTTAATGTTAGAAAGTGTACATCAAAATAACAATAATTATGAAAAGAGTACATGTAGACATTATTCACACACAGTTACACACATTTGCTCAATAACTCTTTTTTCCCTCTCTTTTCTTGCAGCTCTTGCAAGGAGGGAAAGTAATCTGTATTGGCAGCACACATGGAGTACAGATTTCAACATCACAAGAGAAATTGGAAGGTAAGAGCATATTTAATAAGTTGATCAGCCTCTCATTAAAGAGATGATTCGTACTACAAAAGCCTCTGATTATTTATTAATCTCACAGTAAACATGTTTAAGATTGAAATGAAACGTCTAATTTATCTGAGAAAGGTAGATATCATATTAATTAAAAGAGGCTTGCAATGAGAAACACATATCATATATTAAAGGTAAAGTGATATTGGTTCATTTGAATCAAAGATGACAACTGTTTGAATATATGCCTGGTGTTCATGTGTTTAGACAAGCCATTTCATAATCAATTGTTTCTCCCAACCCAGGAGTATTACATGGATACTTGGTAATACACTGCATATCACAACTGTTGGACTAATTCTCCTGTTATAGATACCAAATGTGCATAGGAAATGTTCCACATGTGATAGTTTCTATGCGAAAAAATAATTTTATTGATATCAACTTTTAAATATCTTTGCAATCCACAGGGGAAGGTTTTCATCCACTCATGCCTGTACCAGGTCCCAACAACAGAGGGCACTAGCAGCTAAGTTTATCAGTAAGCGTTTGATGGATCTAGAACAGGTTCAACATGAAGCGTCGATGATGCAGCCTCTTCAGCATCCGTTGATCTGTTCATTACATGCTACCTATGAGACTCATGGACAGTATATCTTAGTCTTAGACCTGTAAGTATATATATGGCCATTTCTCTTGCTGGTGATCTCTTCATAAAAGAAAACGTTTTGGGAATATGAATAGATTTTTATTACCCCAAAATGTGTAACGATACCAAATTAAACCTGGTAAGGCCGTAGACAGTTCCTTTTTAGTATGTATAGGTACACACGGTTTCCCAAATTTGGACATGCCGAGAGTTATGTTACCCAAACAGTCAGACTGTCATAAATAGTCACTTTTGACAAAGCATTAAATATGTAATTAACAACAGCAACAGCAACAACAACAAGAACAAACACCAGTAAATATGTTTTAGCAGCATAAAGCATTGCCTTCTTCAGGAGTTTTGTGATGAGAACCATGAAGCTACATGTATAAATGTTAATTTCATGATCATTTGAGTATTATTGAATTAGAGTCCAACCAAATGACAAACTTTATGGTGAGAAAAGCCTCTCAGTATAGAGAGGGTTTATTTGTTCAGAGCTTTAAATTTTCCTTCAGCATGTATATGTGGTGGTCTTTCTGAAATTATGGATATAGTCGATTCCATGTTTTGTCCAAAATGTAACTACAGTTTGGGGATTTTTCTTTTTTCTTTTCTTTTCTATAGAATTCCTGATGGAAGAATTCTAGAGTACTTGGTGAGCCTGTCTCAGGTGACTGAGAGACAGATCATTGGCTTCATCAGACAACTGGTACAAGCAGTCAACTATCTACATTCAAATGGAATAATCCATCTAGACATCAAGGTAATTTTGTTCTCTCTCTTTCTCTCTCTCTCTCTCTTACTAAGTATGTTGTCTTCTCCAATGCTTTGATAGTTTTTGTTTTTTTCTAGATAGTCAAATCAGTGCTAACCAAGCCAAATACTTTCATACTTTAAACCAAACAAAATCTTTGCAACCTTTCTTATGGTTATTGCCTTCTGTTCTAAATGTGATTTTTCCAGCTTATATGTTAGAGATGCTTGTGTGTGTGTGTGTGTGGGGGTCTAAAATGAAACAATAATTTATTCACACCGTATATATCGGGTTGTACATTCACTGTCTGGAACGTGCAATATAACACAAATCATTAATTTTTCGCTATTTCGTTGAACAGCCTGAGAATGTAATGATGGAAGTAGCTTTGGGTCGAGCTCAGATCAAGCTGATTGACTTTGGTGATGCCATGGATCTTTGGTCTTCCCCTCCACCTTTCTACCATGAACTCAATGCTAACCCAGAATTCTGTTCTCCTGAGCTTCTTGGTGGCAATGAGATTGATTATGGCACAGATGTGTGGTAGGTGACAACTGTTGATTTCTTCTTTTTTTCCTCCTCCTGAACAACAATGATTGGCTCGTGAAAATGACTTTTACATTTATCATATATACATGTAGCTCTGGGTCCTGTGTCTTTAAGTTTATTATAGATAACACTGGCCAGATTTCATGGATAAACTATCTTTACAGCCAATCACTTGCAATGATTTTAAAAGCTTACTTTATTTTTGTAACTTGACATCAATATAACGTTTCATGAGGTAGGAACGTGTGTGTCTTATTGCTTAATAGAAATGCATTTCTATTGGATTTTAGGCGGATGCATGCATTGTTTTGCTACTATTAAAGATATGTTGAAGAAATTAGATAATAATAATAATACAAAAAATTTATATAGCGCTTGTGACATAAATGTTTCAAAGCGCTATACACAAATCAAGATTACTTCAAGAAAAATCAATATTACTATTGGAAATAACATAACTTAAATTACCAAGAAAATAAAATATTGCTAACATAACTAAACAAATTAACATAACTTAAATTACCAAGATGACTCTTTTAAAGTGTTTGAATGATGAACATACATTTGTCTATTATGCTTTGTAGTAGTACACATGTACATGTATGTACTTTTAGTGTTCATTCTGTTCTTTATAATATGAATTATTTTGTAACATTTCCCTGTTGTGGCTTTTCAGTTTCAGTCCAGATTTTATATCCTGCTTCGTAGAATTGCATGTGATTACGTTGTTTTGACTGATGGTTTTAATTACTTTTCTCTTTTTTTGTCTTTCAACTTTAGGAGTATTGGAGCACTTTCATATGTCATGTAAGTATCCTATAACAGTTGTATAAATCATGCAGAAAGTTTTATGAAAAAGAAAGGATCATATACATGTAGTATATTAGACTTCTTTACATTGGAAGTTCACAATTGAAGAAATATATCATGATGTTGGCTATCATACTAATAAAATCTTAATTTGATATAGGGAAATGTCATATATATTTGAATAAAAATAATAATATAATAGTAAAAGGGTGCTTATAAAGTGCTTTCCTTCACAAGTGATGCATATAACAACACAGAAAGTTTCCAGTAGGTTCCTGGTATAAATTTCTTCCAATGGTGTAAATATAAAATCACAAAGATCACAAAAAGAAACTTAAATTTCCAGAAAACGAGAGAGCACATACAAGTGGTCGCTTGTAAGGCGCACCTCCTCTAAGATGATATTATGTAATTTATGTTGACAAAATTTAATTGAAAGAGAGAGAGAGAGTACTAAACGTATAGTATTATAAGTACATTGTACATTTATATGTTATATTTGATTAAATTTGTACATGTACATATAAATATGTTTTCATACATTATCTTTTGATTTATTTGACAATCCTGGCTCATCAATCAATTCATTATCAATCATTGCTTTTCATCTTTAATGTAATCATCCCAGGCTAAGTGGCATCTCACCATTTCTTGATGAAAGCCTTGAGGAGACTAATATGAACATCATCCGTGTTGACTACAGCTTTCCTGAGGAGTACTTCAAGAACGTCAGTCAGAATGCCAAACACTTCATCACAGGACTGCTTCGAGCAGATGCAAGGTAGATATAAAATCTTCTCTTTAGATTGATTTGGATGTGATTTTAGCTATTTATCCCCATGCATCCTTCTTTAAAGCCTATCTGCACTCGTTTGGCCAGGAGGGATTAGACCTCCCTGCATGGTCACTGACAGGTGGTTATCTCATCAAATCAGCTCTCAATTAACATAAGAAAAATGGGACCATGGGGACCAACGGTCACCGCTTAGGCATTGTTTGCTATATAGAGGGCGCAAGTAGCTATAAGTAGTGCAGTGGTGCTTTAAGTATTACTGACTTTTTTTTACCCAAATGAGGACTAATGCCAAATAACATATCATACATTTTAGCAAGAATTACATAATATTCTTCCGGATGCAATTGAATGACCTTCTTCTTATCGAGTCACTACACAAGTCCCGTCCAGAGCTCCACACAGGCTCTGGCGCGGCAGTTCACGGCTTCCAGATCATCTTGGGTGCATGAATGAATGACCTCATTGTTTGATACTAATGAGATGCTTCTTTCAGAACCTGCTGATGAGGATGAGGCCTCTATTATCTTGGACTTTTACTCAAGGAAAATGATATTTTTATTACAATAAAACAGTTTTCAAGTACAATTGTGGTGTAGAAGGTTTTATGATGTTGTGCTGGTAATGATGCAACATGGGTTTGTTTGGTTGTCTTACAGATATTCACGTCAATTGATTTTTAATATTGATATTTTTTAGTATGTTTTAGAGACAGCTATCAATGGCTAGACTTAACCATGTGTACCTCGTTTTGTTTTGTAGTGAAAGAAAGACCACCTCTGAGTGTTTGATGAATCACTGGTTTGCTCAGACCTACTCCTCTCAAGATGACCCTACCCTCATGCATAGAGCAAGGCTAGAGGACTTCATACACAGGAGAAAAACACAGGTAAGCCTTATAATCTGATGTCACTACCCCCCACTTTCCTTTCCTCTCTCCACTTTTTGAAACAAACAAACAAACAAACATCGCAACCTAGATGAGACATTTAGGGGACCACTGTAGACAGGTGGCCTTCTATAGAGAGGTGGCTATTAGGACAAGTTTGACTGTATGTGCCATAGGTAGTAATTCCTGTCCCAAAATATAAATTTTGTATCATGCGTTGAGAATAAGATTGCTTAGTTTTGTCTTTTTGAAAGAGTAACAGGTGCATGCATTGTGAAATGTACTCCTGGGTACATATGATTTGTAAAGAGATGGAAGGATGTTAAAACACACACACATACATACATACATGTATACTGTTACATGGTGGCTCAGGAAACCATGTTTTCTACCCAATGTTACAATGAAAGAAAGTATTAATACTCAAATTGAAATCTTTGAAGTAAATTTCTAATAGTTGTAAATTTGTTGGCACAGAATTAGGGTCGTTCATTTTGATTATCAATGTCTAATTTGGTTCATTGAGTTGGGATTCTCTTGATGTTCAGAGACAACATGAAATTTTATTTGTTAAATTTTACAATAAAATGATAACATCTCAGATTCCTCACATATAATGCATTTCATATCATCCTTCCGTTTCATTTTTTTCTTTCAATCCTGAGATTAGTTAAGCAAGTTGGTTTAGACACTTCTTGAGTGCTTTTCACTTCAATTTACCAGTTTTTCATTCTGTCTTTCTTTCTAACAGCACAACTTTGTATCAGTGAAAATAAACAGGAGGTAACACAGACATCCATCTCTGCAATGAGATATCACCAAAGAACATTTATTAATACCAAGCTGCGCCATCTATAAACTGTATCTAATACTACGTTTCCATGACGATGAGATAACATGGAGTAGCTAGCAGGGATGTGCCCAACCTCTATCCGATGTTTTGCTGTACATGGGATGCATTCAGGTGGAGTGCTAAGCTGCGATTACCATCAAGCCATGAAATATGTGATTGGATTTGTTTCCAGAGCTATTGATGTGGGACTTCATTTTGTTACATTGATTGTTGTACACCATCAGTATGTTGATACACTAAGCCATACAATTTATGCTTTTACACAACAAAGTAAAAGTTTACTTGCAATCAATTTGATTTATTATGAGTTCATGGAAATGTTTTGTTTTTAGTCTGTGCTATGTTGCAATATTGTTGTTGGATGATATTTTTTAGCAAGATTCGTTTGGGATTTTCTCTATCCTGTATTAAGTGTTGAAATCTTGCATGATATCTTCTCTTTTTATACACAAAAGTCTCAATATTCATGTTGGTTACAGTTGCCTGCATATCAGAATTATAATCATAATCCCTACAAAGTGACCTGTATCTATGCAAAGCGAGATATGAAATTAGAATTTATTTTATAAACATGGATATTTTAGACTGCATGCTAATTTACTATTGTTTTGAAGTAATCTTTTTGTTGTTATTATTGTTATTACTATCCATATTCATCACAATTACCAAAGAATTTTTATTTATATGTTATGACTTCTCTACACAAACAAATGTATTGATTATGTGTAACGCAGTAAATTATGATTGTATTGCGCATCTTATTGGGTCCATTGAAGAAGGTATGCATGATTGTGAAACAAATTAGTAAGAAGTCTGTTGAGAGTCAGAAAGACATTAGCTGCTAAACTTTTATTCAGATTTAATGTCCTTCTAGCTCTCCATAGACAATATCAGCATGAATACTGAATGTTTAGAAGCTCTATATTCCTAAATGTATTCTGGTCATGAATATGCTTAGGTAGCACTCACAATTACAAACATAGTCCATAATACAAATCATTAACTTATCTCAAGCAGTTCATGATAATGTTCCATGTTAATATAATAATAATAATATTCCACTTTTATATAGCGCTTAATACAGATATATTATTACCCTGGTCATTGGATTCAAGCTTTCCCACACACAATATATGCACATTCTCTACTCCCTGGGGAGCATGCCAGCCAGGTGTCATTTTACAGACGCTCACAATGCTGAGCAAACTACATTAACTTTCGCATCCTACCGGGTACCCATTTAACACCTGGGTGGAGAGTGGCAAATGTAGATTAACGTCTTGCCAAAGGACGTTAGTGCTCAAAAAATCATCATCATTCTGAGAGATCTGTAGGAAGTAATAGTTTCTCCATCGATATGATATACTTGTTAGGACTTTGCCATTCAAGTTGGTCCCACATATCATTCTACACTGTTGCCCATGTAATTGGAATATATTTTCCTTATCTCTTTTCATGAAATGATCGTGACAATTTGATTTTTTGAAAGATAAAGTTTTTAACTTCTCAGAACTGATCAAACTTTATTGATAAAAAAAATATTGATCAATAAAGTTCTGAGAAGATAGAACCTTTATCTATCAAAAAAAATATTGTCACAATCATTACATGGAAAGAGGTAAGAAAAAATGGATTCCAACACTATGGGCAACAGCGTATATCAGCTATCATGCAAGCAATCCCGTGATAAATGTAGTGTGTGCAATTTCTTGATGTGGTTTATGAGAAATTGTGTTTCCTGGGACAGGTTTATCATGTAATTATTTGAAACGATTAGAACAACTTTTCTGCATAAACAATCAAATTTCTTTTGTCGATCTTCATATACGATATTTTTGGTGTGTGGTCTTTTGTGAATCCAAATCATTGACAAACAGTAATAGTGATAAATCATTATCGCATACATGTATATATGATTGACAACCCCAATGCATGTAATGTACTTCATGTACTGGTATGTATCTTTATTTCTTGTTGATGGAAACACATCTGGACCCTGTTTCATAAAACTTGATATCAATAACTAGTTATAAGCTACTGTTACAAGCTACTGTTATAAGCTACTGTTACAAGCTACTGTTACAAGCTACTGTTACAAGCTACTGTTATAAGCTACTGAAATCATGGCATCTGATTGGCTGAGAGCAAATTTGTCATAGAAATTTAGCATTGTTATAGATAAAAAGTTTTATGAAACAGGGCCCCTGATGCATGTTCACTTTCAGCTTACATCTTTTGTCTTAGTTTTTGCACTTTAATGAATAAGCATGTACCATCACTTCTGAAAAAATCTACATATCCTCAGGTTTTCTATTTGTTTCTCTTACATACTTACATGTTGATAAAGTTATGTATGTGCCATGTACATGTTAGCTATAGTTATTTTGTATGTTTAGTGAATTTGTACATGCTGAATCTAACAGTATGCAAAACAGGGCCTCTAATACCATTATATTGCAATATTTTTGTACCACTGTGTAATTAGGTAAATTTTGTCTATTTTCGTGTACTTATGATAAATAACTACATTGTATGTAGATTGGACTTCAATTTATTTTACTTGAATGCATTTAAAGATTGTTTATTTTTGTATGGGAATAAAGTATGTATTGCATGAAGTCATGGAAATAAAATTGACTGTTAGAAGACTGCAGTTAGAAAACAGAACGTTCCTTTTCTGATTTCCTTATAGATGGGAAATAGTAGAGGTTATTCTTTTAAAAATGGTGTCTATATGAAGTGTTCAGTGGGTTTTTATTGGCCAAGCGTGTACAACATTTTAATCAGCGTAAATGTAGACAGGATTCAGATGTGAATGGCCCTCTTCACATATGAAGCGTTCAGTGGGTTTTTATTGGCCAAGCATGTACAACATTTTAATCAGCGTAAATGTAGACAGGATTCAGATGTGAATGGCCCTCTTTACATGTACATCACTAGGAATAATGAGGAAAGTTTTCAAGAAAATTTATATGATCTGATGAAATAGTAATGTCCAGTCTCCCTTAAAACCCTAGCATGTTATTAGTGCTACATGAAAAACTGACCGCAAATCATGTACCGGTAGATTTCTTTATTGTTGACTCTCGTTTGACTGCAAATTAACCACCGAGCATGTGACATCCCTGTTGACTTATTTCATGTTCGAAATTGATATTGTGCATTAATGCTTTTCCAAACCAAATAAATTATTATAGATAATCATATCATACTCTTTGTTTTAACTCTTAGTGTGTTGTTCCTTTCTTTTTCAACCCATGATTTCAAAGTATAGACATCTATGACCTTTACGTGAACAAGATATCATGATGTACATCACAATGTTACATTTGACTCTTGTTATAACAAAAGATCAATAGTCTGTGACTAGATTATGCCCAGCATTGTAGATATCGATCTGAAATTAAGAAATTGAAATTAGAAAAAGAAATTCTATACACAGATCGCTCTTCAGAGGGATGATTCTTTGGAGGTGTCATGGTATAGTGGTTCATTCACTTGACTCTCAATCCAAGGGTCGAGAGTTCCAATCCCAGCTCGGCACTAATATCCTTTGGCGAGACATTAATTTGATCCACATTTGCCACTCTCTACCCAGGTTTAAATGGGTACCTGGCAATTGCTGGAGTAATGATAATTGCAGGGCCCTCAGGAACAACAGCATTGATGCTGAAGAGGAATACCTTAGAGAAGAATTGTTATTGATATTATTCTGTCAAAGATGCAACAAATAATAACATATAGTTATGTATCAAAGCCACTTGTCTTTTATCCAGTGTATCCTACAATTTGCTAAGCTCTTTTGTCTTGTGAAATGCAAAGATATTACTAAATATGTGATATGTTCTCAATGAAAATGGAATATTATTATTGCATATAACAAAGAAAAAGGGAGAGAGTGAGAAAGAGGCTAGGCATAACTAGACTGACAGATATGGGGATTAAGAGCGATTAAGCCAGGGTGTAAAGTTTGTGATAGTAAACCACTTTGTATGTGGAAATTAAATGCATGCTTGTTTTGTATTGACATGTTAACTTGCCTTAATTAAGATCTCCAATCAAAGACGATATACAATTGTCATCCATGTTTTGTTATTATTTGACTGTATAGGTGGACTGTTTAACGTGAACTGTATTGTAGATGTTTGTATATGAGATTGTATATTTCTTGTAGATGAAGACAACCAAAAAATGAACAATTAAATGTACTATCAAACGTATACATTCTGAAGTAATCTTGTTTCTGTTCTATATCTAGCCTTTTAAATCTTGTCCATCACACACAAACACACACTTACGCACCTACATTTGTGGTGTAAATCGTGGACTCATAATATATGACATCGGTATGTTATTACATATCCAAGGACCCACATTTTTTTAGAAATGTAACATACCTTACATAGGACGATCTGGAAATTTACTGCATAACCAAGGACCTAATTTTCCATGCAAAGAGAGCAAATAAATAAACGTCACCCTTATATGAAAGGACCTCAAATTTCAAACAATTTGCAGGATTCTCAAATTAAAAATATCCTTGTTTTGCGAATGGTCATCAAAGTGAAGGTACAGTTCTTGTGAGTGTCCTCGATACCCACCCACACCCGCACAACGCACACACACACACAAATGCACACTCAACAGACTGCAAGTACATTTCTGATACTTAAATCACTGGTAAAAGACACATAACATTTACAACAGATCAGTTCTGTGATATATTAGTTTAATTTGTATGCAAAAAAGGTTTTTGGAACAAGGTGGAAAGCTTGTGTAATGACTTGCCAGACATAGCAACATTGTATTAGCAAAATATTTATTTTGAAAAGAGACAATTGTTTCAAATGAAAAAAAACCTCATTGAATAAGAGATATGAATTGAGAAGATTACAAAAACGATTAAGGAGACATACATACATACATGTATATGATATGGGAATGTAAAACATGAAAGGAATGGTAAGAGGAAATAAAGGTGTAGTTTTATCCTGATTTTAAAACAATGTATAGTGTTTTTTATGATCAGACGCAATAAACATAATTTTAAACCTAATTTCCATGAGAATAAGGCATTCATAACAAATAAACGCGACAAATACATAAGGTGATGCCATGTTTTAATGTTATGTAGAAGTGTAATCTATGCTGAATTCGTGTACGTTATGAAAATATGAAGAATACGTAAATTGATACTTACTAGTTGCATTGGAACAAGATATTCTTTTCAAAGTGAATGACAATTTATCATACATTCATATACCATTCTTTATTATAAAAGGGTATAATTATTTATTTATGGTCAGTCCTCAACAACTTTTCATCACATTTCTTTGATTTAAGATGATAAATAGGAAGATACTAGTAATACTAAGCTGTTGTGATTTTGTTTTCCTCCTCAAGTGAATTGTTAATAAAATGCGAGGAAGAAAACAATTTAGATACGATGCAGAGACGTGAATTTTAACACTGTCAACCTGCACTAGTTACACACGTGTAAAACCTATGAGGAATGTGTGTATATATATGCTGTAGTATACAAACACGCTGTCTCAAAGCGAAGCGCTGAGATTAATTTGACGGGAGTCATCAGTGTGGAAGGGTCCTATCATAAAGGAGTGTATATAGCCGTTATCTAGCGCTCCTTGCATAAATTTACACAATTCACCAGAAATCATGGATAAAATACCAAATGATCTCAAACATATATCTTTTGATACAATTAAGATAACAACTATAGAGACTATATTAACATATTCATTTCCAATATCATTTTTTTTTTCTACCAAAAAGGCTGTGCATGAGCTTTAACGGTGTCATTATAACATCAATCAATATCAGCTGTTATCATCAAATAGCTATCTGTGCATTGCATCACTTCCGTAGACATTTCGTTCGAAGTGATAATGCTCCTCATAGCAATTACATTACATGGATATTATAATTATTACGTATGTTTCATTTTCAAACTGAAGATGATCTCAATATTTCTTTCTAAACAAGGCAAAAATATATGTGTAGCAGAAAAGTAAGTTTGAGAGAAGTAGTTCTTTTTCTTAAACTTTAGATTTCAAAGCTAAAATTTAAAAAAAAAATGATACCCAGTCCAGTACCGGTATTTGAAATGGTAGACCTTGTCACCCTTTTGCCTTTTCTCAGTGTACTAATATTGTACAGACGGAGGATGTGAAGAAACATCTTTATTACGGTTCCGCCTTAGGCCTTGCCGTAGGTTTGGAACTCGGTTATCCGCCTATCCGGTATGAGATGCTCATCAAAATACGTATGATTCAGAGCGGGACCGTAACCCGGGCTGCTAGCCTCCATCGATTCGGTTAACTGGTAA
Source organism: Mesocentrotus franciscanus (assembly GCA_037976565.1). Lineage (NCBI taxonomy): Eukaryota > Metazoa > Echinodermata > Echinoidea > Camarodonta > Strongylocentrotidae > Mesocentrotus > Mesocentrotus franciscanus. The sequence goes on along the minus strand of CP137668.1, from coordinate 39,445,039 downwards.
CCGAAGTCATCGACTCGACCTTTGTACGAGAAGCAACTGGAGGAAGGGCGGCCATATACTATCGGACCGTATGGGAAAATATCTTCTTCATGTAGCGCGTTGCTCATATCTGAATCAAACTTTCCGACTGGTTGGACCGCGGACCTAATTTTTGTTCGAACACGAGGATCCGGTTTCTATATTTGAAGAAGAAAAAACAGTTGTGGGAATGAGTACTTGACTAGTACAGAGCCAGGGGTCTATGAAATAAGATTAGAAGTATGCCTAAGGTCTTTTGTCTTCTGTGGTGGTGTGTGTGTGAGGGGGGGGGGGTTAGTTGCTAAACGTGAATATGATCTAAAAACATTTCATAAAAACCATATTTAGCACACCTTCACTAACAAAAATTTGGATTTTATTGGTCAGAGATCCCGTTATCAAATTACAGATTGAAAGATGTTAGAATGACGCATATATGGAAATGAAAATACCATATAAACCTAACGGAAAACACATTATGAAACCCAATTTTGTTGCGTGAAAAATAGTTGGAGAACCGTGATATTTTTTTCTATGGAAATCGAAACAAAAAGAAGGACGACTAATCTTCATAATTTCTCATTGACATATAAGAATAGGCCTATCAGTAAACACAAATGTGCGACAAAACTATTATTAATGAAGTCATGCTTGTAAACTCATAATCCCGGTATACAAATTCATGTTTATTACACTTCCTGCAGAGAGCATTCTCTTTTAGAATGCACAATGAAACGATTTGGTAAAGTATACACAAATTGCTGAAAGTAAAGGTAAACAAAAGCTAGTTAAGAAAAATAAATAGAAATAAGGGGGCCAGGCATATACACATTTAACCTCCTATTTCCATACTGTTTAAGAAGAAGAAGAAGAAGAAGAAGAAGGAGGAGGAGGAGAAGAAGAAAAACCTGCCGTCATTGATAAATGAGAACAGTGGCGTCGCTAAAGGGGCACGGGGGCACATGCCCCCAAAAGTCCCAAAAGAGGGTTCCCGAGACCCATAGTAGAACCAAGAACAAAACCAAGATGACAATTTGATCACTATTGTTTATCACCAGGTCTCAGGGCCAAGACCAAGACCGAATCATAGAAACAGATCAATATAACTTAGTCATGACTACTGCTAATGACCACTTTAGAGTAAGCCAAACAACTGACCCCTTATAAGCACTATTTTAGTATAACAAACCTTATCGAGGGTGATCAACAGTTTGTTGACGTTCATTCGTCTCTGGAAGTAACACCCGAGAGCAACAGAAAGGAAGACAAGTACAAGAACCACTGCCACAATCACAAGGATAAGCCTAAAATCGAAAAATTCTAGAAAGAGACAAAGTAGTTTTAAGAGTGAAGGGGGCAAGAAAATCTAAGAAGGCGGAATTAAAATTTAAACTCATGACTACAGTAACTATTTAAAAACTAGGAGGCGAAAAGCCAAATAAGCGAAGTCTATGTTTAGAACACCAAGAACAAATAAGACAAGTTATTGTACGAAAATCAGTTATGTATGTGATTGTTTCTCTCAATCTGAGTTAAGAAATTGAGAGTAGGAAAGAAAATGTAGTAGATGGATAGAAAGAAAAGATAGGAACTGGAAGATAAGTTAAATTAAAGCATACATTATTAAAACATACGGAGGAAGAAAAAACATAGGGAGAAATGAGAGAAATGGGATGACAGGAAAAGACTGATAACAATAAGATGGGGTTTATTCCACGTATTTATAACATTAAACTGTTTCCAGCGCTGATATTATGCTCAAATTATCAACGTAACCATGTATCTCCGTTGAAATAATATTGGTAATTGCTTGACACAAAGGGTTTTTTGTACATTGACGTCACAGGTTACCACCTTTACAAATTGTAAATATTGATATTATACTGGTGAAAATGCATGCTCGTTATCTCTTTCTTTCCTTCTTTTTAAAACGAAATATTGATGTGTATAAAATTTTATCAGTGATAAATAATGATTTCAATTCAATTCAATTCATACTTACCGTTTCTTGGACACTCTCGTTGCTCCTCAGCTGACCCCATCATGTCAGTAGTAGGAAGCGAGTCAGTAGCAACGGGATACGATCCCGTGGTTGCTTCTTCGGTGGTGGTATTGGTGATGGCGGTAGGGGATGTGGAGGCACACACACATCTTGGAGGAGATGATTCGATATCGGCGGTTGTTGAAGGAGCAACAGTAGATGTTGTAGGTTGCGTGGTGACAGGGGTTTCTGTGAGACATCAATAGTTATTGTTAAAAGAGAGAGATAGAGAGGGAGAGCATGTACAGGCTGTAAGAAGCTGTTAACATGGGAATGAATTAAACAACCCTGAAGTGACAGAGTTTACCATAATTCTTGTAAATTATCCCTCTCAGGAAGACAACTATTATTATTACTGCCAGTTTCTTTGGATTATATTTCAATACTAAGAAATAGACAAATTGCACAAAACCTTCATAATCAAATGATCCATACCACATGTTGACGTGTACAAACATATTACACCTGCCTCTTCTTCTTCATTTCCTATTAATGCATGTGATGTAATTAATAGTTTTTAAATGTTTTGAATATCTATCAAACTAAATCTCCCAGAGTAAAAGAGAAGAATCTCACTAAAATTAGCACGAAGCTCGAGTGAAAATCCCGTCCCTCCGGACTTGTAGGAAGTGGTGAAGAGCACGTAGATGGACGACCCCTGTGAGCGATAATGGAATATTCCAAACACGTCATCATCTGGTTTCGTCCCAGACCATCGGACCCACGTGGTCAAGGCGACGCCGCTGTTCAAGAAACGATCAGTCGTGTCGCCGACAAACAGACGATGGTTGTCAGAAAAATCTGACCCCGCGAAATCTAATGCTCTCACGGTGACAGTGATTACCGATCCCACAGGCGCATGGACCGTCCAGAGTCGGTAGCTGTTGCTCGGGTATTTGTTCGGGTAGTTTGGGGATGTTATCATTTCAGTCGGATTGTCCGAAGTTAGCCTCAGGTCGTCGACTAGTGCAATAGAAAGAAAGAATAAATACGAAGGCTCTTTAAGTTTGACAGAAATTAATAGAGGATTGTCACCTTCTGCGAAATGACTAAACAGTTGATAAGTGATTTTTACACACAATTTAACATTTATTACGTAACTTATCTCCGAATGTATTATTTTAAAGAACCTCAACATTTTGTCTACTCGTCATGGTGGTTATTTTTTTTTCGGGGTTGTCGTCGTGTCGAATCAAATTTGCTAACATGGACGCTGTAAAAAGTGGGGGTAATCTGATTTACATATTTCCTTGTTTCATGTTTTCATCTAACAAGAAGAAATAACTCACGTAATTCTGCACAATATCCTATAAAATGTGCATTTTTGCTGATGTAAAATAAGTTTTCCCCACCCCCTCTATCGACGCCCCTTACCGTGATGAATAAAATGTCAAAATCTCCTTGATTGTTTTCCTAAGACGTTTTATCTTTTCTTATTTCAGGTATTTTCATTTCAATTCAATCACAACCTTATCAGTATAGGGCCTACGATCATGGAAACAATTTCTTTCTGCTTATATAATACATGGATCTTTGTTTAGGTACCTAGTACATGTATATGGTTGTACGACGCTTGCTTCAAGTCAACTCCTATAAGCCTACTACCGGAAATCTTAACTCCAATCTTAGACCTGAGACTATACTTAATTATAACCCTAACCATTAACCTAAAGTAAAACCTAAGTGCAACTCAACCCTATACCTTTCACGAAATAATCCCCGGAGGAATTTTCGCAGGAGCAAAATGTCGGTTAAATGGGTATAAAATGGCATGGATGTAGGAGAGATCAATTTAAACTTATGTGAGTTCAAAAAAGTCCTGATTCATAATGAGTTAGATTTTAACTGACAGGTTATGTTAAGCACAAAAACCGATTATTTGACTAACCACCAGACTGGATCCTCTCCACATCCATGATGAAGTTATACGGCCAAGCGGACTTCCCTTTGAGATACTTGAACCGAATCCAAAGTGAATTGGTCAAAGATATGACAGTACTTGGTCGATCAGAGTGACTGAATCCAGCTAGCTTGGTGTAGGACACACCGTAGATATCATCACCAGGTTGTGTGCCATCACCCAACTCAAGAACAGAGTAGAGCTTACGCAGGTTGAAGCTTTGGAAGGTCACCTGAATGTATTGATAATAAAAGCCCCGTGCGTCACTAAAAACTAGTGTGTCAGTGGAAGATCGATCCAGTAGAGGTTCATGGGGCTCAGGACTCACTCCCCCAACAAAATCTTCATGCCCACAAAATGTTCTTGATTATAAATTCGTCTGTTAAGAGAGAGCCAGAAGGATTTTAACTCGTACTGTAACACAGAGTTAATGCCCTTGTTGTTCTCAACAGACGAATTACTTAAAAGCAAGGTACATGTAAAAAATGCATGCAACAATCCCCAAGTTCCCCCCTCCCCAAACAAAAAAGGAGACAATAAGTCTTGTGAGACCGCGTATGGGCAGATCAATGATTTTTATATCCGGGGATTTGAGGGGGATAGCTTTGTGCCCACAAACTGAACAGAAGAAGAAAAATAATTAAATATCTAATATCCATTATAATGGAGGGATCAATCGATTACACGCCCCCCCCCTCCTTTTCCTTTATTTGGCTGCACTGAATATTTTCTGTTGGATAATTAGGACTTGAGGTGTCATATGAGTTAGATGCATGATACTTAGTTTATGTTGCATTTTTAATTTGTTAATGTTCTTTCCATCAAATAGTTATGAATATCTTGTTGATCACCAAAGTGTGGCAGTTATCTATCTGAGTCATTCATTATCTACATTAGCACATTTCAAACGTTGGCAACTCCTGCTGGATTGTAGAGCCGAGACCTTTTCAGTTAATAATTAGCTGTCATTATCATCACCAATACGCAAACACACAAACAATTCAGCATTGACAAATTACATAAACGAAACCAACTTTTTCATATGTAGATATAATTCAATCAACCTTCAAATTGAAAAGGATATGATCCAGTTGAACAATACTTTCCTAAACCAAATAAAATGCTATGAAATTCTTTAAGTGATCACGTGTTTAATATGGAGTGCTTTTGAATTTGTCATTAACTCTCGATGCGTCCATCCGCGTAAATATAGGCTTGATCATGCTCTTTGGCCAATATAATTCATGCAACATAATTATGTATGCTATATTTAGAAAATGTGAATTTAGTAGGTGTAGTTATATCCCAATATATAACTGTAGCATTCATTAGAAAGAAAAGTGCGCAGGAAATATTAATTGTCACTAGTCATGAGGTTTATAAGAGGAAGCACAATTTCTGAAGCTTTAATCGAGGATTTATTTATTTATTTATTTATTTATTTAATTATTATTATTATTATTATTTTTTTTTTTTTAATTTATTTATTTTTTATTTATTTATTTATTTTATTTTATTTTATTTTTTTTTTTTTTGGGGGGTAGTTTACTCCCGATTCTTGAATGGGATGCTCTGTGTGAGCAACACAATACAGTTTTATTGAGAGATGTTGGAGTACTGTGATATAATTATTTTGAAGGCTCTGAAGGCTCTGGTTCTGGACTCTCATATGAGAGGTCCAGGGCTCGATCCTTGCTCACTGCCAACATCCTTAGACAAGGATGTTTACCCACATTATGTGCATTTAGTGGGTAAATTACAAAGATGGAGGAACTATTATTGTAATGCCCTTAAGATGAGCATTGTTAATAATAATAATAATAATAATAATAATCTTTTATAGTCCACTCCAAATTTTATTAAACAGAAAATGGAAATTCTTTGTGCCCAATTGATCGTGAGCCCGGCAGCCACTGAGCAGCGCCAGATCGACATTGCTCTATCCCCTTATTGTTGAACGCCAAACAAGGTAGCAGCGACTCCCATCTTTAACGTCTTTTGGTATGACGCGGCCGGGGTTCGAACCCACGACCTCCCGGTTGTGAGGCGGACGCTCTACTGACTGAGCCAACACACATACTGGTGATATTAACATGGGTAGGCATATAAGACCACATTATTGCTCTCCTAATGCAGAAGAGTGGATATCTACTCCAAGGAGTCATCTATTTCAAAATGGTAATTGAATTATTGAGTATTTGTCCTAGAATCTCATGAAAGTAGGCGAGTCTCATAATACTGTTTGCATTTCTCTTGAATCTCACCTTCAAGCGCATGTTCTCATCAGTCCTTATGGTCCATGTCCTAGACAAGATTTCATTGATTGGTTCAGAGCCATCCAAGGTAGCTACGATATCATCATAGGAGATGCGATGGGTTGGGTTGCTCAGACTCAGGGTCACATCTATACGGGCATAATATGAATCAAAGCAAACGAAAGTGGAAATGCTAATTAAATCGCGACATGCACTCCTTTATCAAGACAACATACTGAAATAGGTCAAGAAGATGTAGCAGAGGTGTTGTGGTCTAGTGGATGAGTCACGGACTTTGAAACGCAAGGTATGGGGTTCGAATCCCTGCCACGGCACTACATTCTTTGGCACGACATTGCTTTATATTTGCCACACTCCACCTCGGCGAGATGAATTGTTACCTTGTAGGGTTATTCCTTGGCATGCATTGTTCACAGACAATGACTGCAGGAGCTAATCTGGGGTAATAATGTCCTAAGCTCTTTCGAGGTGCATACGGGTGTCATTATCCTCTTGTGATACGCGCTATACAAGAACATAGTATTATTTTGCTTGCTAGGTGCCTTGCCTGTTCCAGGCATTGGCGATCAAGGCTTTCCATCTACTTCTATCTATGTTTCTTTGTAATGTGACGTTACTTCTGTTACCAGTCAGCCCAGTGACCTTATCCGTGTATTTGATGCGCAGTCTCTCACTGCTAATTCTCTTTCCCTCAATTATTATAATTCTCTTTAAAAATGTAAGTCGTGTCCGCTTAGTTACTGTTCCGAGTATAAACAGAAACAGTGCAGCTAACTGATTTTAATCTCGCTAGTGTAATCGAAGGGAACAAGGGAGACACTGACAGATTTGTCACCAATAAATAAATGAAAAATTAAGAAAATAAGTATGCATCCGATTTCTCTCAAAACCCGCAAATAAATTAGTTCATCTTTTAAAAATGTAATAAAACATGTAGATGATTTTTATTGAAGCTTTATAACATAATGTGCCCTTCAGAAGTAGAAATGTCAAATGAAGTATGAATTACATTCTGTAGCGTGTGTGTGTGTGGTGTATTGGGTTTTTACAGACGTGTATCAATCAGATATAATTATTTACGTCTGGGGACCGACCTTTAACGTCACCATCCGAAAGACGTGACTCAGTTTCGAATCTGCGTCCTCGGCTGAATCAGTTTGTAACTTCCACTATTAGCTGGATTACAGGCGCACGCCACAACGCCTAGCAAAATACTTAAGATGTTTTATGAGGGCATCATGACTATTGATAGATCTGAGCAATTCCATTGAAAATGGAATTTTCCACTAGCCAAAAATCATAAACATGACAATAACTCCAGAAATATATGTTCCACTGTGACAGATTTGGTATCAAACAAAAGAGCTCAAAATTTTCTTCACTTTGCGTGGTATAACAGTTAGAGTGAAGTACGTTCAGGCATAATTTACTCCGAATTAAATTTTATGGCCGAAATGCGGCAATTTTTTAATAGTCAAAACACCGTACATTTGGATCTCATTATTTCACACCATAATCACTTCAGATTTGATTCCTTGGTAGTAAATTATGGTGAAGGGGCCAAAGATTAATGATGAGAGGTTTCCATGACACATTGAACATGTTAAAGCAGAGCTATTATTGTTTTTTTAAGTAGACAAAAGAGTCATGTCCGATACATCAAAGATTTTTCAAACTGTTAACAGTGATTAAAAATCCTAGTCCAGTTTGTGTCATGTCCATACAAAAAGTTGATTTCTCTTGAACTATTCAGTGGAATGCTGTGACATTTGCTATGTATGGGACTGATAGTCAAATGCGTCTGAATCACTGACTGAAATATTGTTTAGGATAACTAATTTTGTTTTTAAATGTCTTATATAACCGAAAAGGGTTCTGAATGTCATGTCCGTTACGCTTGATTTTGAATTTTAAGATGACTCGATACGTTAAAGATTCTTTACTATTCACTCAGTACAGTTACCTCTATCTAGGACATTTATATTATTAATGGTGCACCCAGTGGCGTAGCTACAAGGGCACATGCCCCCCCCCCCGTCAAATGGCAAAAAAAGCGAGAGCGAGGGGAGAGATAAAGGGAAAGAAAAAAGAACGTGAGATGATTAAAAGGAGATAGATTGCTGAAAAACGCTCTTCAAGGATTATTATTATTATGTAAACCAGTAACGTGGGGACAACACGATAAGTCTCAAATGATATATGTTGTAAAAGGTCTATTATTTAAACGATTATCGAAAATTGTATTTGGGTTGATCCGATCTGCGTCCTTCTTGTAGCGTAGAGCAGAGAAGAAAAAGAAATGGAGATAAGAGTGACCGATAGCAGACATACGGGAACAGAGACAAAGAAGGTATGTTAGTGTGTCCGTTTCACTTTAAATTTCAAAATTAGATTTTTTAACTTTAAATTTGAATTTAAATTAATTTTTTAAACTTTAAAGCGTTTTGCAACTGGGGTGCTGCGAGAATTTTTTTAGAAATATTAAAAATATATTTTAGAATAACGTCAGCTTCATACAAACAAAATATCAGAAACAGCAATATGCCAACATGTGGCTATTTTGATGAGGAAATAACATTTCAGAGATAGTGAAGTGTATTTTTTCTTGCTCGCTTCGCTCACTCACACAATTCAGAAAAGAGGAAATTTTCAGGCAACGAGGTTCATTAATATCCCCATATGATAATAAGATGCTTTACGGGCACCTCGCTGCCCAAATGTAATCATGATTCGTATTGCATTTTATCGCAGTTCTTCCTATGTTACAGTTAATTGAATTCACGTACTTGTATACATTGTATGTTTGATGTAAAGTTGCATTTTTAGTCTTTGGACTTTTTGACAAGTCTTGAATAAAACCTCATTTGAATTGAATTGAATTGAATGATTCGGACAGCATGGCGCCCAAATATAACCTTATTTATTGTATTTTTATATCGAAGTGAATTTTATGCCACAACAAAGTGTCTTTTTCCCCTCGTTCGCTTCACTTCTCTCAAAATTGATAAATCGGGATGATTCCTGGCCACGAGATGACCCAATATGTAATTTTAAATTATATGTAGTGAATATTTATGACTAATTAACATTTTTGTATTAATATATGCGCAATTTTTTCGCTCGCTCGCATTATATTCCAAATTCAGATAGCATATTTTCGGGTCAGAGGACCATAAGTCTATGAATACAAGGGATGGGAAAACAAATCCTCTTTGATGAATTTGCGATTGGGGTGACGCGAAACTTTTTAACTCCTAAACAAGTGCCGTGACTAAAACAAAAGAAGTTGAAAAACGCTGATCTAGTAGACTAAAGTTAAGTGGTGCCCCCCCCCCTATTTGCTGAGCCCACGCTTTGCCACTGGGTGCACCATTGATAATCAATCTAATCAAATCTGGATTTCTGTGTGTCAAATAATCATTAAAAAATAACACATTACTGTAATACAAACCAAATGGGTTTCCATTTTTGGCGGACTGAGTTTGCGTTGTCAGTGTGTTCACAAAAAGAAAAGTTATCATCAACTTTATACAAATATCTGCCATAGTTTCTCAAAGGTAGATACCAACAGATAGAAGCAACATCTTGAAAGCTACGTGTAGATAAGCTCTGTATAAATACACACTGTGCGTGTCAAGTCTATTCTACAAACAAAATAATGTTAATTACGCTTTTCTCGAAACACTGCTGTGCGCGGATGTTCTATTACAGCGACAAGGAGATATATATATAGATTGAGAGAGAGAGAAACAGAGGGAGAGAGGGACTATAGCCATTTAAGGGCACTGGTCAAGTGAACAGCGGGGGTGGGTGGGGGGCACCGTTCTAATGTGAGTGAATGGGCCGTTAAGTGAAGGGTGGGTGTGGGTGATGAAATCTATTTTTCTTCTCACTTTTTGTCTTTGTCTTTTTTTTTCTTCCCTCTCTCTCTATTTCTTTCTTTTTACCGTTTTGCCCTTTTATTTTATGCCACTTGGCACGGGCCCCCGTGCGCCACCATGGGTACGCCTGTCCTCATTTGTATTAATTGTCCCTTTATTTTCAACCATTGATTTTAATCATTTCGAAACTATTCAAGAATCAAAATTCACTTTCAATTCAATCAGTAAATGTCTCTTTTATTTGCTTCATTTATCAAAATGCGGAAGTGAAATAATATTTTTGAATGGAAACTGATCCAAGTTGGCTTTGCACGCGATAAATAAACTCCTACACCCCCATCTATATGATTCCCTTATTCTTATACTAATGTACATAACTATTCATAGGCGTTGCTATAAATATTGTTAATAAGTTGGAGGATTGGGTGGTAAGTGTAAGGATTGTCCGCCCAAATTTGCCAACAGGTTTCACCGACAAACAAACAGCAATTTAAATCAACTCAATTCAATTCAAATCAATTTAATTCACTTCAATCAGAGTTGATTAAATCATGACTGGCAATTAATTGTACATGTTTTTACAGTGCAGGTAAAATGCAATATTTATACAAATTGAAGCAATAAGAACACATATAAATATAATATAAAAGGTACATAAAATGGATTACATTAATAAAATTGTAAACAGAGAACATATAAAAGAGTGTTGTTAAAAGCATTATCATCGCATACAAGTACATCACTGCTATCAATGTAAAATAGTTCGATGGTAAAAAAGGTAATAGGCCGAGGAAAAGAAAGGAGTGTGTTTCTGGATAGGAAAGTGAAGGGATATTACATATTGAAGAGTGGAAGAAAGATAGTGGTGGATTTTATTTGAAACAGGAGAGCGGAGTTCAGAATAGGGAGTAGAGATATAAAGAGTTTTCTGGAGAACTGAATGAAGAAAAAGCATACACAGGTACAGTATTGTAAAAAGAGAACGTGGATGGTAGTTGTTCAATAGCAATAATATACAGTGAAGATTTAGGTACATGTAAGTTTAGTTTTGCAAAATGACAATTGAGTATACTTTGCTTGTCTAAACATAACCGTCATCAGAATATATTTTTAGTACTAATTACATTCTGTTTTGATCTTAACAAAGGAACATCTCGAGTGTTTGTGAGTTACTAAGGCACGTTTGATAGAATGTCTTATTTAATATCCAGGATATGTCAACTCAACCTTACATTAACACATAATAACGAAGCGATAGAGAAAGTATAGTGATTCGATATTAAGCGAGCAAAGATTAAAAATTTGTTTATGATTATCGCAACGTAGAGTGAAACTGGATATTACACTCAGCAAAATATAATAAAGTTGACACACTTTAATTGGGCCTTTTCTCTTCATATTAACTGTCAATAGAATATAATATATATATATATATAAAATCAAAGAAAAATTAATACTCCACCAACAGCAATTGAGATCAAGTTTTGAACCTTCACGCTTGAATAGGCACCATAATTGAACCTTTAGAAGGTCTGATTAAGAAAAGGAAAAAAAAGCAATTAGCCTTTAAATTGTTAATGAACTTGGGCATCTGGAAGACATTTTGTGTTCAACAATGATAACAAAAAAGGAGAACAATGAGGAGGATTGAGCTCTGGATATCAACTCTAGTCTCAGGACTGCATGGTTTTGACAAGCATGGTGAAGAAACCTCTCCTTTCCACCCGAGATCGTGGACGATCCATAGGACACCTCCAAAGCACATCAACATTTGAATAGCCAGATGCCTCATTTTTGCAGTTTTCTTTAAGAGACTCATTTATTGTAAGAAGTCTTTGCTCGTTCATGTATGAATGGTATTATTTCGATTGCATATCATCTTAAAGAGGGTTCATAAATGTTGATTTTGATATATAAAAAGATAAGTTTATATAAAATATTCATATTCAAAAATCTTAATTATAAGTAGTGTCCACTTTCTTTCTTCTTCTTTTTATCTGAGTAAAGTGTGGCTTACTCGTACCTGAATGTATTTGGTTATTTAGAGCTCCCTCTGGGGACGGGTCGACATTTTCATTAAAATGAGTGGTAGCCACAAAACTTTGCAAAATGACCGGGAAAATGATTCAATTTTTGGCCGCGAAATCACTGGAAGCCGCAGGGTTTTGGGAAGTGACCCCAAACATTTTGATCATTGTGACCGCGAAATGACAGTTATAGTTGCGATATTTCGCAAGGATTTGGGAGTCGAGTAATTAATAGAAACAGAAAATTAAACAATTTATCATTTTGTAAAGCAAGTCATGCAAGTCTAGTGCAAATATATATATACTGTATATATGTATATGGTTTATATATATATATATATATACCCGCCATTTCTTCTTAATTATCAAATGAAGAAAGGCAATGGAGATAGACTTTTACTGCTAGAAAGTAAAATCTGTCGTATTAATGGTGTAAACCGTGTGGGGTTTATATTCTACTGTTTTTATGAATTTGATTATTTTCTAAATATAATATTCGGAGAATGGAATAAAAGGATACTATGAAGTTTAAGTAAGCAACATATTGTTCGTTTTTAACAACCTATGATCTAAACATAAGCAAGAAACTTTATGAAACATATTCTTTTGATTTAGTTTTGTTTTTCGAAACAAAATTAGAATAATCCCAGAAACTGTATTAAATCTCGTTTTCGAATTTGAGGATTTCATGATCAATAGCCCTACAGTTGTTGTTTATTGAATATAACTTGTGGGTGATTGTGTACTTATAATGTAATGGATTAACCTAAATAGCCAGAGAGCCACCCACTAGAACAACTGGCAGATTATAAGATGGGCACAACCAATCCGTGACCCCCACATTTAGACCCAACTCTACTTGACGTTTTTGTCAAGTACACAGACAGATTTGTTAATACTTATGAGAAATTGTTCGTCATTATGCCCTCCTGGATCCTCCCCAGAGTAGACCAACTCACATTTGCCTATCCTGGCTACGTCATTGTTAACCTATAAGTTACCATGGTTATGCGGATATGAAAGGATGTGCTTACCCTTCCACTTACCAGTAGTCCCATTAATTTATTTACGAGTACTCTTAACTATACTTTTGGTTTCAGAACAGGACATTTTTTTTTTTTTTTGAAACCTACATCTTGTGAAAGTATACTTAAAATGGAAACCTTGCTCGTAATTGTATATGCCTTATATTACATATATGAAATCCGCACTACAGTGGAGGTATTATTACGAAGAATATCACCAGTCAGGACGAAATGGAGACAATTTGCAGTGGAAACCCAATTTAAGTATCTAAAAGAAGTATGAAAAGGTGTTCGCATCAGCTTAGGTCTATTTCGGATGGAAGAGTAAAGGTTTATTTTGTTCGTGTCTCTGATTTTCTTGCCGAATGTGACCCTTCAACTGTCATAAATGGGAGTGATAAAGAACTGGTATAAATCACTTCATGTCCTCGTGGCGATTGACATCTGCTGTACAGGACGTAAGTTGACTGTGTGTCTTAATTTCTTCTATCAAACCCATCCCAAAGAAAAGAAAGCTACTGAGCTAAACGATTTCCGACCCATTTCACTTACATGTAGTGTGATGAAGTGCTTTGAAAAGGTGATGCTCAAGCATCTTCTTAAATACTCATCTTCACACATGGACCCTATGCAGTTTGCGTGTCAGTGTAAGCGGGGGGTTGATAATGCATTTTTGACATACTTACACAAGATTTACTCTCACCTGGATAAAAGTAAAACGTATGTTAGATCTACATTCGCAGACTTCTCTAGTGCATTTAATACTATTGTAACTCATATATTAATGAAGAAATTGGTATCATTTAACGTCCCACCCAAGATTATTTTATGGATCCAGGACTTCCTTAGCAACCGGCCACAGAAAGTGATAATGGGTAATGTTCAATCTAGTATGAGAATCCTGAAAACAGGAGCACCTCAAGGATGCGTCCTTTCTCCTGTACTTTTCTCTCTGTACACCAGTGATTGACGATGTTCCTCAAGCGAGTGTAGCATCATAAAATACGCAGATGACAGTCATGACACAGTCATTACCCGTTACCTTGCATCTGGCAATACCGAATCATATACTACGACGATAGATAACTTGTAAAATGGTGTGGCGATCACTTCCTTAACTAAATATATCCAAAACAAAGGAGCTGATAATAGATTTCCGACGAAATGCTATTGAACATAGAACAATTTCCGTTCATGGGGAAGATGTAGAGCAAGTACAAGAATATAAGTATCTGGGTACGACCATAAGCAATTCACTAGACTGGTCAAAAAATACGCAATTAATTCAAAAGAAGGCAAATCAGAGGCTATATTTTGTAAGGACCTTAAGAAAGCTAAGGGTAGACAATACACTACTTGTCCTTTTCTACAAGTCCCTAATCCAGAGTGCTCTGACGTACAACATAGTGTGCTACTTTGCTAATGCAATAAAATTGATCAGAAGAAACTCAATCAACCCAGGAAAATAGTTCAACGTATACTAGGGATAGATTTGCCACTCCTTGATAATCTGTATCAAGAGAAAGTCTCATCTAAATTAAGCCTACTCAACGAGAAGTTTTAATTTAACCGTTCAGGAATACGTCTGTGCGCACCGCGCACCGCGCACCGCGCACACAGAAAACCCATTTCAGGCAATCTTTTGTCCCCAACAAATAGGTCTGTAACTCAAACGTAAATACTGGTTTCAACTTATTATTTGTTCTGAATTTAATTTTTGTTAGGGCTCATAATACTCAACTTACCAACATTTTCAAATAAACACGCAGTAAGCTTAAGGGTCGAATTTTCACTTGAAATGTTAACATAGATGCAGTTTATGATTATATTGCAATCAATGTATATATTGTTCCGTTTCCAATGTAACAATCATTTTCAGAATGTTATTATGTTTGTGACGATGTACATTTGCTATTATTAGGTGGGCTGTACGTAATACAGACCACCTTATAATTCGTTAAAATTGCCTTTATTTATTTCTTTGTCTTAAGTCTAACCACTCTTTTGTTAGCAAAATAACTTGAAAATGGCTCAATATCAATTGCCTTGAAATTTGACACACATATGTATAGGAATATGGACAAAGCAAAACAAGGTTTTCAACCTTAACCATGACTGATGACGTCATCTAAGCGCCATTTTGTGAAATTTTCTGAAAATCAACGCATGATCATATCTTCATAATGGAAAGTCATTTCTTATTCATATTTATCATGATTAAGGTCAATAAACGCGCGCGTACTTCCGCGCGTTAGTGCGCGCGCAAAATTTTAAAATGCTCAAAATCATCTCAAATTCATTTTGCATACGTTTCAGGCCATTTCAAGCATTTTTCAAAAAATCTCGCACACGCGCATACGCGCGTTTTCGTTCGTCGTGGCCGTACGCAATATAGAATCGCCATTCTTTTTTCTTTCATGATATTTCCAATATTTTTCCAAACAATTTGATACCATATTTATCTCTTTATCACTAAAAATAACGGAATGAGCGTCCGTTCAAGATAAATGTCCGTGCGCGCGAGCTCTTGTAATACATAGTATATAGGGGCAAAAACATGCCTATTATATATCCATTATAGTACTTTGGGATGCACCGGGACCCCCAATTTTCTTTTCATATTTGGATAGAGTATGGGTTGGAGATACGATTTCATGTCTCATTTGGCCATTAAGTGTATCGTGACATCATCATAATGGCCTTGGAACTCAAAATACGAATTTGCATATTATGACGTCAGCATATTTATGGGAAATTGAGTGTTTCTCTGTAAATATTGATCATTTTCTCCCAATTTTTGATATGGTCTAGCCGAGACAATTGCCTACATGAGTTATGAAAATTATTTTTATTTTAACATTGGGGTCATGGTCCATTCGTTCGATTAAAGGAGACCTGTCAATTTTCCTAATTTTGAGTGTATTCTCTATGGGAGGTGACTTTTCTGAAATCTACATTCTACATTCCAGTCTTGTTCGAGCAATATCTCGATTATTTTCGCTCGATTTTCAGCCAGCTTCGGATATGTTGTAGCTGAAAAAATTCTCTTTGCAGAAGGTGACATTTATTTTTTAATCAGATGTTGGGATCATGGTGATATTTTAACTACAAAATGTGATTTGAGAATCCTAGTTTCCGTTTACGTGTAATGTCTATGTCCAGTATTTTAGTATTTTGGTCAAAGCACTCCGCTTTTTTTTTGCTTTTATTTTATATTTGATTTAATCATCTTTTACGACTGTTATAACATATCATATACAATCACAGACAATGTAATAAAATTCCCAATTTTTCGTGTTATATGTATGGGAGAGGAATGTCAATAGTTTGCATACAACCCTATGGGAAATCTGATTCCTTGTCGTGTATTATTTTTTTAGAGTAGAGTATGAGTCGGAGATATAATTTCATATAAAAAAATAAAATCGAGAAAATGCATATTTCATTATGATATTTAGATTTAAGGGTCAAAGGTCAAATATACTGTACATGATTTCTCCAAAACCATGCATTGCATAGACTTGAAATTTGACACACTAATAGACCTGAATAAGAGGATTATTAAAAACATAAGGTAAAATCATGCCAATGTTATCTTAATTACTTAGTATGTAAATTAGGACTACACAAACATGTGGCATAACAATGAGGCCCTCATTTTTAAGCTGTTACATGTCATATTTAGAATATGAAGGCATTTAAAGAGCCTTGCTTTTCAGGGAAAAAATTTTCTCTGATGTTCTTCCACACTTGCATAATAACAAAGAAAACGCTCACTAATTATTTTTCACCTCTCCCCAGAACTCAACCTTCTCTTCAAATATAAAACTTGACCATAGCGGAATCATTTGACTGTAGCTATACGAACATCACTAACATTGAACTACCCTTGAAATATTTCAGTTAAAAAAAAACGCGGTGCAATGCTTAAAACTAAAACTTAAAAAAAAACGAAAAGAAAAACAACCCTTAATATATTCCTCAATAATATTTTGACAAAAATAGGTTTTTATGTAGAATGTAGCACTAAATCAGATCAAGCTACATAATTCCGACTATGAATTTGCATTATTTCCACTTCAAGTCTGACATGATTTTGACCTTCTCATTCTCTCAATTTGTTTCGTTTTTATTAATGTTCAAAGGTAGTAATTTGCATGTATTTCATTCACAATTACCTTTAAACTCGATTCTCCGTCATTCCTTTATCATTCGTTTAAATGCGCAAAAGGCTTCTTCCGTCTTATATAGTTTTGGTTCGAATTCAATATTCGTTAGAGTTTAATGCACTAATATTTCTCACGCTGTGTTAAATTCCCTGTAAATACCTGTACATCACCCCCATTTCTTTGTATAGCGATCTACACACACTTCATCTTAATTAACTAGTGTACACGATCTACAAAAAATAAAAATACACACCCTAATTACTTCCTTGTATACCTTTGTTCACGATGCGTTATTAGGGACTTTTAGATGTGTACGACGAGAACGTAGACTACTACGTGGACATCCTTTTAAGGCACTGGCATTGCCTTAAAAGGATGTCCACGAAGCAATCTACGTTCTCGTCGTGCAAATCTAAAAGTCCCTAGTCATAATCAATAGAAACCGAAAGTTTAACGTCTTCCCGTGCGTACTTGACTTAATAAAAACACGACCTCATCTTACAATAGAATATTCATGAGTATGTTATTATGATATCATTATTGATACATTACAAGAAAAAGAAGGGAATACACGGTAAAATCTTCAAGATTATGATTATTATGACTATGAAAAATTAGGAAAATGATAACAGCCTCTCCATTCTCGCCTTTTTTTTCAGAGCCATCATTCTTATCTACAGATTCAGTAAAGGGCATATCAACAGGTCAGATAAATCGTGGACAATGGCAAACTCGGTCTTTCAACACGACTGACAATTTCCGGATTCGGGTCAACTTCACTTCTTTCAACCTCGTCCCCGGGCTTGATTCCATCAGTATCGGCGATGGTCTGACAGCAGACAGTAGCCATAATGCAGTGTTTACTAATGTCGGATGGTACACGACCTTGGCGAAGTTCAGTGGCGCCACGAGGCCAAGTCACGTGACGTCCATAAAGAATGCTGTCTGGATAGGTTTTTATATCAGATCAGTGTCAGCATCCTTTGAACTGAAGATAGCAGTTGTCTCTCAAACAGGTAGTGAAGAAGAAATTGTGCCTTCTTCATACAAAATTCATATGATGCAAAAATAAAGCAAATTAATGTGAATGTTTGGACACTCTTATTTCACTGATACGGTCACACTAAAACAAATTGATGCATAGGATTTTTCCTCTCGCTTCTTCTGAATTTATAATAACTGCAAAGGTGGAGTAAGAGCCTCCAATAATGAAATGAAAGCAGTTTTTTAATATATTTTGAGCACTTCACTTTGGCCTACTTATACTACAACCACACAATGAAGCCCATTATGTTCTATATAAATATATTTTCGAGGTATCTTCAAAATAGTAGTTCCACAGCATTGATGTTGATTTTTCCATTTGCTACTATTTCATATGATTTACTATTTAAACTCACTTGTATAAATAGACATTTTCCGCTTAATATCAACACGTTTATTTTATAACAATTATAAAGACGATGTGAATTATTTCACTCTCAAATCTCAATTTGAGTCCTAGCCCCATCTTTGAAAATCAATATTTTGTTGTAACTCTTTTTTCTTCTTCAGATGAAGCCTTTTTGGACGCATCCAAGAGTTACTTTATTCAATCTCCAGGCTACCCATCAAACTACCCTCAGAACTTCTACCAAATATGGTATTTCAAATGTGCCGATGGATTCGTCGTGTCCGTCATCGTACACCATTTCGATCTCGAGTTCGAAATAGATTATCTCTACATCGGAGATGGTGCAAGAATTTTCTCAAACCACGGTGATACCTGGCATGATCTAACGGGAGATTCTCTTCAGATCAGAGACTATCGGGATTTTACTTCCCTCCAATCCTCGGTACAAATCATATTCACTACGGACTTCGTCACCGTCAAATCCGGATTTCGGATTGAGCTACGGGCAGTGAAACAAGCAGGTAAGAATAAAGCTGAATTCTAAGAATATATGATTATAATGATATGCTCATCATAATGATGTCATTTGATGACAGGGAGTGTGACCTTTACATGACGTCATATAATGATAGAGTTTGTAACATTCAAAAGATTAATGAAGTCAAATGATGACAGAGCTAGTAGCCTTCAAATTTGTATTGCCATATCAAGGATTACACCGGCCCATTTTTGTTTATCACTGAAAAGGGGAATACGTTAAGAAATACATATATAAGTAGTTTGTCTACGTATTAGCTTTCGAGAAGAAGAAAACTCTCGCATTTAATGAATATCTACACCTATCATGTTTAGCAAAAAGGTAATCGTGAAGTGGTAAAAATACAACTGTAAGTGTTTTGTGTTTAAATTCTAGCCCGACACTAACGTCCTTTGCAAACAAATTAATCGACATTTACCAATCTCCATCCAGGTGTTAATGGGTAGGCCTACTTGGCAATTGCTGGGGTCGTAATATTTGCATAAAGCTAGATTAAACTTTTAATATAATAACTTTTTTAAATTTCCCCTTTTCATTAATTATATCCAGTTCAAACTACACTGCAAAGTGTGGGTACTACACCAATTTTTCCATCTACCTCGGGTCGGAGTTTGAAGAATGACGTCGTTACGTTTGACAACAGTGCTAAACATCCCAGAACAGTGACGGAAAAGGGGGGTAAGTTAACCAACTATCTTTATAGTGAGTTTGAAAAAAAAGGTCAAATCAAGCCGAAAATGATCTTACTGGTGACAAACATTACAGTTTTGTTGTGAAGTGTGTATCACTTGCCCCTCCTCCTCCAGAATGAATGGGACATGAGGCTGTATGCCTATTTTAACTTTTCATGAGATATTATGCCTTCATCATGTTGTTTTTACAAACGAGTAAGAGTCTTCGCGCACACGTCTGATAACTTCATGATATAACATGTTCGGTCATAAAAAATACATAACTTAACTTTGTTTTTCGTTTCGAGAGTGCGCCGAATACTTAAGTATTTACAACTAAATATATTTCTCTTTCTTTTTTAGTTTCAGTATATGGGATGCAACAGATGAACAGTTCGACAAATTTCGTTATAATCTTCGGTGTATTTTCCGGGCTTATCTTTGTCATCTTGCTCGTGGTACTTCTGCATTGTGTGGTTGTGAAATTTCGACGACGCCACTTAGCCCAGGTAGATGGAAGGGTAAGGGGTTGGATAATTCGAGTTGTACCATCCTATTCTATTTCTTTACGTTCGTCAGCCAATTGTATTTGGCATTTTGTTAAAACAATTACTAAGCAATATAATACATTTTCCCTCCGAAAAGAAATGGTATGAACAGCCTCAAAGGGAGATGTATCATGGTAAATCCTCCCAAACATGCAAAAGGATGATAGCAAATTCACTTGAATTACTTTGGACTACCATTGGGTGATATCACATTACGAATTATTGTTTATTACAAATTGGCAAAGGTAATGTAAAAATGGAATGCGATCTTTACGCATAGTTGCTTTCACCTTTATTCTATTGTGTCTACTTGATCTTTAGATATACTGTACCGTCACAGAATCGGCGCCGGCATTACCCCCTCCCAGATTCACCCGAAGACAAACGTCTCTGGCATGTGCATCCCCACCAGCGTGTCCCACATGTTTAGAAGACAATTGTGACAACATCAAGGCAACATTCAAGAACAATCATATCATGGCATGTGAAGTGTTTAGTGAGGCAGGAAACATCCTGTATCTGAATCAACTTGGTGTGGATTCCACAATGAACGCTGATACCTACGCCTGCGTACCTGACCCTCTGGGTAAGCAGTGCTTTGATGATGGTGGAGAGACTGATAACACCAACATATCAAGACATCTTGGTGTCGACAGGTCCGCATCACAAAGCGATGGTGATCATAAGGATGCCTTCCACCTTAAACCTCGTATTACAGACAGGAGATACGGGCAAGAGAAGTCCCAATATGTATGTTCGACAGCTGATCACAATCGACTCACAAGGGGTGGGTTCGTGGAGGGCTCTCAAAATGATACATCGCCGAGAGGTATCAGAACTAAGAGGAGGCATGACGAAGACTATGTCAATGTTCCAAGTATTAGCACTGTCACATGTGATGACAGTTCGTTGAGTACGTTGTCCAGCAGATCAGGGCTTGAAGAAAGCGGCTCAAGCAACTCCTCTAATCATCACCCTGGTCGCTGTCCACATAGCAACAGAGCCTTAAAATCAATTGACGCTAGTGGCCTTCCTAGATCTCAAGTTGCATGGCCATCTTCAAACTCATCATCCATAATATCGACAGAGGACTTAAGATTTCCGAGCTGTAACATTGACGAATTCGGCTACCTCATCCTAGACACGTCATCACCAAAATGCGGCAGATCTCGACACAACTTTCAATCATTAAGCCATGACGATGAACTACGTTTTCATCACAGCAGCAATGGCCATGAAGACTGGACAACTTCAGGTCGCCTCCACATTTCTCCTTTCCAATGTTCCAGTCGAGAGTCATTGTCGAGCTGTTCACCACTTGAGCACACCTACCTTGATAGAGAGAACATCACTTGTCACAATGAACTCCATGAGTTTGAAAAATAGAATATTTGTATTCGAAAAGAGACGAGACACGTGATTTATAAATGGCATTTTAAAAACAACTGTTTTATTTAATAACGTTTATGGACCCAGGATGTTCACATGCCTTATCATAACTCTTTTTAAAATGTGATAAATGATTCACGTTTCGGTATATTGATAAATGGCTTGTCATAATACAAAATTATGAAACACAAACGGTGTCCCCCAAAAAGAGAGCTATTGATTAGCATGGATTATAAATTAAAAAGGTCGTGTAAACAAATATCAGTACATGACTATATTCATGAATGGTCTTAAGATATGACATTAAAGACATTACTTTAGGCCTATCCTTAAGGCTTTAGTTATTTCATGATTACGCAATGAATTATTGCTACGAAATTATCTCTTTCATCCAATTCATTTACTGTGATTTCTATTGTTTTTTGTTTGGATTATAAATGCATTTAGACAAAGTTATTGTAATTATGACAAACAAACAAAATAAATGGTGTCTGAGGCATTTCATTAAGATTTCATTTATGTGACTTACAGTCAAATTTGGTGTTTAAGAATCCTCCTTTCATAAAAATTAGATAAAAAATAGAAAAATATGTGGCACAAGATGATTATATTTTAACAAATCTTCTATTCACTTTGATGAGAAATATTCCAGGATGAAACTTTGGATGTTCAACGGTCATATTTTATGCGTAGGCTAACTCTGTTCCTTATTACTGCCATAATTATAGCTTTGTTCACAAAGCATGATGAATCCCAAGTGTACTGCCATTAACAAATCTGAACCCCTCCCAGATTTGTGCAGTTACAAACGATTCGGATAAAGAGTTTTCTTTTTGTTTTTTGAAATAAATCTTTATTCAGATACAAAATCACGGATAACATCATACATAAATATTTATAGCAAACACTTAATCACATGTTTAAATGAGATCAAATTATTTATTTGTATTTACTTGAAAGCAAATTTTAGATGCATTTCCTGTAAATCATGAATTATCTTCTTCCACTTAGTGGTATTCACATCTGTTGTCTTGGTTTTATTTTCCTCAACTTCTAGTCTGTATGTTAATATAGACAAAAAATATTTGCTTATTATTTTCGTTGCTACATTTATATTACATTTATTTACAACACTTCAGATAAAGAGTTGGATACAGCGAAACCTTTTTGTAATGCTTGTAATACGTTAATTGAACTCTACACATAAACCTAATTGCTATCGCTAAAAGCAATGAAATACAAACCTATTCGCTTCTGTCCAAAAGGGTGGATTTTTTTAAAGTGGCTTTTAATAGAAGAGAGAGAGAGGTCGCAAATATGTTTGAAATACCGGTGTATATAGTGCGTATCAAAAAAAAGGTTTACCCAACTTTAGTCGCTCCTAATTTAAAATGTATAATCTGTGTGACCTTGAATTATACTTTATTGTAAAGGAGAACTAATACCCTGTCTAATTATACCATTTTCATAATTGTGCTGCCAAGGATGACTGAACAGCAGGCTTTTCAAAAAAGTATTGTCAAAATCCTCTTGTACCAAGTTTGGGCCAAAGCAATAAATGTGGGTCAAAAGCCATTATGTGTGTGTTATCTCATTCCAAAACAATTGCTCTTTTTATTTACATTGACTATTAGACAGTTGACAAAAAAGTGTTACCATCAACTCAAACTGAAAGAAATGATTATTACAAGCAAAATTTATGATAGTCTCTTCGTTATGATGATTACAATCTTGACTTCATTCGCATCCCTTGTTTAACGTAACCTTCTCATTGAGTGAAACAAAATGGATAAAGTCTATCTGGTATGTTATCTTCTTTTAAATGAAAGTCTGTTGTCAATTTATTTGATATTATCATCATAAATGTTCTTTCTTGCATTTGGGTTTAGTAACCATTGAGTTTCGATCGCTATTCGAGATAAACACCTTATGCTCCCTACGCGTGTGAAATGGTGCAGTGGACAAGTGACTAGAGGGAACTTAGATATCATGAGACAAGAAGTTAGTAGGCTGTCTAAAATAATTAATGGTTATCCTGTCGATTGAAACAAAGTTCTGTGAAAGTCTAGTTACATTGCATCATTTTAAACAATGAAGCACTGAAGCACGAGGCACAATTTAACTTTTTAAAGGATTTAAGACCAAAGAAGCACATGCATATGGCCTGACCCACATTGGTTCCTTAAGCCCAAACTTGGAACAAGGCGATTTAGACAACACAGACCCTGCTGCTCATTCATCCGTGGCAGAAATTATTATGAATAGGGTATCATTGGACAGAAAATAAGTGACTCTTCATCATGAAAGCAATTTCAAAGTCATATTGGTTATGACTTTTCATTTGGGTCTACCAAAGTTGGGTAAACGTTTTATTGATACGCCCTATAAGGCAGTAATTCCTATTTAAATCTTAACCCGATTGAAGTATTTCGTCTACATCGTACTGATCATATATATATATCCAGATAAATTTTACCTTTGTAACATCGAATTGCTAACAATATCCGAGAGGACGGCGTAATAACAACACCCGAGCAGAGCCATGGAGAGTTCAGTGAAATTTGTTTAGGTAGATAGGTATAGCGCATAATTATTTGCCCAACAAGATGATATGCGCCAGATCGCTACCCAATGCGGATTAGATTTTCAAACATTGTGTATATAGGAGCTTTGCAGGGAAGGGAAGAGGGGAAAGGAGAACACGACTACGTCTAAGGGCAGCCTCAATATTTTGTGCATGATAAGAGGGATAGGCTATTCCGAAGAATTTCTGACAGGAAAAAAAAAGGATATCAAGTATTCATGTGCATCATGGTAGAAAATATAAAAGGGGTTCCTCTTTTGTATGGTGTGTGTATGTGTGTTGTGTGCGGGTGTGTGTGTGTGTGTAGAGAGAGAGAGACAGGGAACGGGATGGTTATACCCCCCCCCGTACATACGCACACACACATAAACACACACACACATCTACACGCCCACACCCCAGGGGCGGATCCAGCCGGCGGCAAGGGAGGGGGCCTAAAAAGGGGCCCACTTCGTGCGAAAATTTTAAAATCGTGCCGGTCGATTTCGCTCAGTTGGGGGGTAGTGAGCAAAAAAAAAAAAAATTTGGGCACCCGAAAAAAATTTCCTCCGGGAAGGGTAATTTTTCCACCGCCACCCCTTGGGCGCCAGGGTAGTGAGCACAATTTTTTTTGGCGCCCGAAAAATTTGTTTCCTTACGGAAGGGTTATTTTTTCCACCCCCCCTTGGGCGCCAGGGGAGGGGGCCCAACTTCTTTTTTGGGGGGTTGGGTTATTAATTTCCCGTAATGAGGTAAGGTGAAATGAGGAGGAGTGCCCCCTTCATCTAGCGACGGATGCTATTTTGTGAGGTAATATCAATAACATTGATCGAGGAAAGTCCCGCAATTTGGATGGCAGTTTCTAGAGGGAGGCTACATGATTCCACAATGAATATGCCTACTTTCTTTTTGACGACCCGGATATATACAATATGCTTTGAAAATAAGAAACGTGATATGTGCGATATCATTACTCCGTTGGCAGTATTATTTTATCACAGCATAGATTTGGATTCTGACAGATGTGCAGGCTGTTCATGGAATTCAAAGAAGATTTGACTTCGGGTAATTTCCCTCTTTCTTTCTTTTCAATAGCTTTACGCGGGTTATACAAAAGACCTTAGATATAGTGCGTACGCTGCATTGGCCTTGTAAATTCTTAATCAGAGGAAGTCTGTCATAGCTAAATTAATTATCTACCTTACAATCAGACTCATTGTTTCGTTTTATCATCAATTTTTTTCGTGTTCCTATTATTCTACTTCCTAAACGAGCAAAGCGAGTAGAAATATTAAAGCCGTCGGTCCCCTGGTTGTTTACCTAAAATCATACACATGCTTCCTTAGCAGTCAGGTAAAAGAAACGAACCAAACAACTTTTAATATGACTACTATACCTTTATAGACATGTTCAGGTACACAAATTCTGGTTATTTTCAACGATGAAAGGTGAGTCTGTGGGACGGTCAGCTCTCTGTCTTCGCGTACAAACTGACTCAGCGGACCCCGGTTCGAGACTGAATCAGGTTTTTCAGATCGGTCCCCATACATGAATAATTATATCTGATTGATGCACGTCTGTAAAAAAAAAAAATTACACTCACACACGCGCACACACACACACACACACACGACACACACAACGATGATCACCTTGAGGTAGTTTCGAATCTTATTAGGAGAGAGATAAAATAGAGAAATTCTCACGTGACTTAGCATCATTGATATTGATATGAAACGACCAAATACGGATATCAAATTTTTGAAACTCCACTATGTATAATAGTTATTGTCATCACTCCACTACTGCCCGTGACTTCGTTTGCTATACTGCGTTATTTACTAGCTCGCTCTCAATACGTTTAATAGCTTTGCTCTTCATTTGGAATTAATTCCGCTCGAACGATTTTTTTTGTATATCATATTGGGATATACTGTACATCGGTATAATTTAGTCAACGTAGTTCTACGTTAACTTCTAAAGTCAATAAATTGTTAACATTTGTCTACCTACCGAATTCTGATAACAGAAAACAACTGTGTTTCGGTCATCTCGCTCCTTTTCATTCTATGATATTTTATATTAAACTAGCGGCAGAGCATTCTTTTTATCCTTATACACGTCTCCGCTCGTGTTTTGCTGTTACCAAATCGAAGACAGTATGTGTGACCTTATTCGCATTTCTTGAAAAAGAATAATTACTTACAAACATACGAAAAGATATTTATCAAACTTCATTTAGACTACACGTACGATTGCGATCTACCTGTCGACCATACTCACAATCGCCAAAAATCATGTTGAACGCCACGGAGAACGCTACGTTCGTTCATGAGCCCGGTAGCCCTGCCCAGATCGTCGAGATCCTGACGCTGAGTATCATTCTTATCGTAGCCTTGTCGGCTAATATCGTGGCCTTTACTACGATCATTCGAGATAAGAAGCTAAGGAGGAATCCTCATAATCTACTGGTGTTGAACCTCATCTTGATGGATTTGGGTATCTCAATCTTCAGCATGACATTCTCGATGATTTCAATCTTCGATGGTGGTTATCTTCTAGTAGTCTATCCAATATTATGCAAGGTAAAATCAAAGTCCTTTACATTGATTAAATGAAGTAAATCTGATCAATTATTGATTGTAAGTTGTCGGGGAAAGCTGTTCACAACCCTTGTTCATTTCTTAGACATTTCCTCAAATTTCATTGTTTAGATGATCGTTTAAATAAAGAAATAATATGTAAAAGTAAATTACTTGAAACAAATAATGCAAGAAATTCATTTGATCTATTACAGACACAATCTTCACGGATTTAATTTGTATGCTAAAGGATGCATCTTGTAAATTACAAACAGACAAAGAGAGCATGACAAACGGGCATGGATAGAGAGTTAGAGACTGAAGGAGCTCCCTTCCCTTGTCCGTTTAAGATTTAGAAAAAAACTATGCATGTTATATAATGAAGTATATCATTCAATCTAATGCTTCACCCCCCCCATCTGAAATAAATAAATGAAAATGGATCGTCGCTCATGTAATTATTACCGTGTCAATTTTTTGTTCGTATATTATCATTACACGAACAAATTTGAGTAAGCGCGATAGCTCAGTTGGTAGAGCAGTGGTCTCGTAATCCAGTGACCCGGGTTCAAAACCAAGTCGATGAGGCATTAATCCTCATTACCAGGTCTCTCGGAGAGGACCCTAAAGCCGTCGGTCCTCTGGTTGCTTACTAACAAGCATTTGTGCTTTCTTAGCAGTCAGGTAAAATAACCACCACTACTACTACTTTCGGATAAACGTTGGCCTAATAATAATGATCGTTGTCATTTTTATTGACACTTTCTGATAACAAAATCACGTCAGAGGGAGAGAGAGCGAAACGAATGCCGGGAAAGTAAGTCCCCGAGAAAAATGATTTAACGGGAAATAAATTCGTTGAATTACTCCAGCTGACCACAAATAGAAATAAGATGTATAAGCAGATCTTTTACAGGCCCTATGACATTCGGACATCCAATACAGCCCGCGAGAAAGCAAATGATAAAGAGATTTAACCTTGATTTATTTGTCTTTAAAAAAACACAGTAAATATGCCTTTTGGGTTTCCCTTATTTATTGTGGCAAGCTTCATTATAAAAAGAGTATTTATTGGAGTAGGTTGGTATTCAAGATAAACCGATAAGTGTCCTTTCTTGAAACCATAGTTTCTTATCAACCACCATAATATTGTTTGGTTGACATAATTATAAAGGTATGCATTCTGTGCGTTAGCTGTCAATGCCATTTCTTGAGATGTGCTATTGCATCTTACATAGGCTAGGTCATGTACGTGTGCAATATCTTACTTACTACTCCATGTACGTTATGATTTCTTAAACAGGAATGATGAGCTTCGAAAATCATTGAACTAGCCTTTAACCAGCTTCAATAGCCGAGGTCAACAAGCCTCTTAATCAATGAATCGTGCTCAAAGCTACTTATTCTTTATAATATAAAAAGGGTGGAAATCTGTCATACAAGGGTATATGGGCGATGTAGCATATATCAGGTTTTAAAGGCAATTCTTTTTCTTCACTAAACATTATTTGTTAAAAATTGTCAGGGCGGGGGGGGGCATATTGCCCCCTTTGCCACCTTTCAAAAATGCCAGTGGGGTGGGCAACAGAAGCGGTTATAGCAGGATAATTATACACAGCATATACACCTATTTCAAGCACAATCTTTCCACCTTTCTCTTCACTGTAATGTAGAATAATCTTTGAAAAGAGTTGTATGATACAACTATTGTTGCCATGATAATGTCACGGTTGTCACCTTATTTTTCATTTTTGTGTGTAATGCAGATAAATGGTTTCTGTGCCTATATGTGCACTTTTGGCAACTTTTCGACGGTGTTATTCATCTCAGCCGACCGGTATTTGGCGGTTGTTTGGTCCACTCGATTCACATCTTCTCGTAAGAGAGTATCCATCATGATAGTTATCACCTGGATATTATCGCTGCTTGTTGGTGGAGCACCCTTGACTGGTGAGATTTTGTTGTTTCATTTCATCAGGATTTTGAACAATTTTTTTTCTTCAATTCATTTAGAGTGAGCCCGATTTATTAAATTAACGGCTAGATGGTCGTTAATTGTTCACTTTTTTATGTTTCATAATAGGCCTACCAATATGCATCAAGCCAAAAACGAACTAAGAAGATAGAGAGCTTGGGGAGGGTGGGGAGCTAGGGGGCGAAGTGAAGCAATACAACCTGAAGAAGAGGGACAGGGGCGGACGGGGAGTTAAAATATAATTTTAAAAAATTAAAAAGAGGGGGGACTAAAAGGGACCCACGAAGATAATAGATTGAGACCAACAAAAAAGAGATGACAAAGCGTATACACAGATCAAAGATTCTAGTCTAGTGATAGAGAGAAATAGAGACGGATAAAAAGAGAGTGAGAGAGAAAAAATGGAGGGAGAAAGAAGAGAAATAAAACTAAAGAAGAAAGAGGGGGTGAAGACAAACATTCAAAAGGAGAGAGAGAGAGAGAGAGAATAGATAGAGGGGTTGTGGAAAAGGGCTATTGAAAGGAAGAGAGAGGGAGGAGAGAGAGAGAGAGATAAAGAGAGAGTAAACATTATTAACAGTAGGGACAGTTTAACTTCGTGTGAAAACTGATGATTATACATGTATGATGTTGTCTCTTTTTTGCCCTGGTTACCGTATTAGAGCGTATCTCGTACTTCCACTACAGCAGCTCCACCCATCACTGCTCGCCAGCATGGATGAACTGTATCTTCTACATCTTCAACGTCACATTCATCTACGGAATAGCAGTTCCCACCATGTTAATCTCACATGCTTCCATCATCTACACACTGAGGGCTAAGGAGAAGAAGCTTAGATCGTATGGAGTCAGCAAGCCTGCTAGGCAAGGGCAAGCTCAAGCAAGCCGTTCTGAAGACCACATCACCACTATCTCCGGCTCAGCGACATTGGGAACTGGCATGTCCATGGAAGGCGAGTCATGTTGAATTTTCACACTTCCCGGGATGAATTCTTTCAGGGTGGCCAAATGCCCCTGTCCATTATGCCCCTTATAAAACCTCGTCGTCGTCCTACGAGTCATGACTGACCCTTTGTGACTCTATTGATGACGAAGTAGTTCCAACCTCTTCCGTCCTGGGCAAAGCGATGAGCTGTGCAGATGTTCTAAACTGAACAGTTCTGTAGACAAGAGAAAGAAAATCATTTCAAATCCGGTAAAGCTTTGCTGGTAGAAATCTGAGCTGAGCCATCAATCCTTGTTCTCTGAATTTGTTCGCATATGGAGCATCTGCACAGCTCATCATCTATAAAACCTATTAACCTAACAAACCTTAATTAGGTCTACACACAACAAAGTGTGTCCCCTTATTGTGTTCCTGTCCCCCTAAAAAGACAGATGAAAACGTGACGACTTTTTATGTTTCGTTTTGTTTGTTTTTTATTTTCATTTTTGACAGATTTTCGGGATCGTGCGCATCCTATCCCCTTAACAAATTCCTTATCTGCCCGTGATTATGTGGCATGTTACTTCATGCCATCAGATTAAGTTGAAATGTGATGGAATACCACATGCTCTATTCATACACTCGTAAATACTAAAAATGTAGGTCTATATCATTTTTTGAAGAGACATCGAAAGAACATTAGCAAACACATTGCAGAAATAAGACAAGCAAATATTTAATTTTGTTATTATTTTTTTTAAAGGAATACAAGTCGAATGTGACGAGGCACCAAAGAAGCTCACTCAAAGCGCGACAGCTGCAAGCGGTACGATGGAACACGGATCCAGCTTACATTCTCTTTCGGTGGATTTCGGTGATACTTCGGACACAGTCGGCACGTCCGATCTTGATTTCTCTACTTCGGATATGACACCTCCGGCACAGAAGAAAGCAGACACTACCAAGGCGAGGAAAGCAAAAATGAAAAGGGACAAGCAGACACAATTGGCAATAAAGTGGGCGAATCTGAGCGTAGACAAACAAGTTGCAGTCGCCGGTACAAATTGTTTTATGTTGTTGTTTTGTTGTTGTTTGTTTGTTCGTTTGTTTTTGTTGGGTTTTTTTTTCGGGGGGGGAGGTATGGGTATGGTTTGTGTGTGGTGGTGGTGGTGGTTCAATTGTTTCCATGGACTCTACATGAACTTTTGATTCCTTGAAATTCAATTGTAAAAGTTTTTTCTCCGAGATTAACTGGTAATTATTATTTGAATAAGCCCCTCTCTTTTCATAAGAAAAATCTAGATTTTTAAATAAAATTTTCATCATCCCATCTCAGGGGACTGAGGAGAGATATGAAAATCTAATGGCAATTTGTAATGGGTTATCAATTTTTAGAAACCGGGTTTCTTTTCGCGTCAGACTATCTAGTACTACGGACACGATGCTGAATTATTTCATTTTCATTGTTGTTGTAAAACTATTAAATTTGATGTATCCTTGACGTTCATCTCGATCAAATTTCTAAACTGAACAGTAGGCATGAGAAAGAAATTCATTTTATTTAAACGGGTAAAGATTTGCTGGTAGAAATTTGAGCTGAGCTTCAGGGAAACTGTGAACGGTTGCCCGTCTTTGTAAAGAACACCATGCCTATTTGAAATAACTTACGCAGTATTAATGTACGGGGTATATGTGTGGGTGAATAGTGTTGTTTAAACAAGTCAGCCATCTCGGGTGCTTATCTTTTCGACCGTTGATCTTCGAAAGTTTTTAAACGCACTCATGACACTTGCAAAATTATAACTTGATAATGAAGTAGATAATCGTCAAGTAGTGAGGTAGTGTTGCATGCAACCAAGAGAAGCTCCTTTGTTGCTGTTCTTGCGTTTGTTAAAATTTAATTTCTGACTTTGTTTATTGGGAGGGGAGAGCAAATGTATATAACTATAGACACTTTGGTTTATGCTAGACATTAGGTTTATTTGGTGTACTTGTGCATTTCTTCCTCAGGATAAAGAGCGTAACCGGGTACGAAGTTGATTTGCAAAACACAAGATGGAATTCTTTGGCAATACACAGCTAAACGGCGCGGAAATTTTGAAGATATTCGTCGAGAGCGGACTTCACACCGTCGGAAATATGAGAGTCAATTACTGGCCGAAACGCGCTGTTTGTGTCTGTCTTGTGACTTTCTTGAATTGGAAACTGGCACTTCTCATCACACAGAACACACGCTACTTCCATGCCGAATATGGCATCATAAATTTCCTTAAAAACAACATCCAAAAGATACGTTCCGTCAAGATTTTCTGCAACTTCTCACCGTGCAGTAAAGAAGGGCACGACTGCTGCAACTTGATTGGCAAGATCAAGGAAGATCTGAAGACTCAGGAGAGGAAGTGGGGTGGTGGTGTGAGGTCACTCACTTTCGTTTTTTCTCAACTGTACAACATAGAGAGACCATCTTGCAGGTGGAAAAGAGGTTGCTTCGAGTGGGGTCCAAACTGTCATAGACAACCTCAACAAAACGCTAAAAGTTTGAACAATCTCCATTCGTTGGGCCGCAGCATTAGAAGTTTCGAGATGGCCGACTGGGAAGCGCTGATTGTGTTATTGGCTCTTACAGACACTAATAGATACGGTGTAGAAACTGGTATTCTGACATCGTTTCTGACATCGATTCGTTTTGGACAATTATACGGCTTTTGGCGTAACATGGAGGATGCAGAGCTGAAGAGGGATTTTCAATTCTTAAAGCAACATATATCTTGATCTGGGGTTGAGTCAAATGACCCGGACCCACACGGTGTCAACACGGATGACACCGGACCATCTCGGATCAGCTACAGATTGTCCGGACCCAACACGGATCGCCCCGTGTTCAATCCGGGATTAAGCCTTTTCATCCTTGTTCGCATCGAGTTGGGTCTGTTTTTATCCGTGTTCATCCGTGCTTGGTTCGGCATGAACCGTGTATGGTCCGCGGTACTCCGGGGTGTCCAACACGACATACCGGATCGCCCAGGATCGCCCAGGATCAACACGGTGCCACTACGGACCAATTTGGCTATGCAGCAATGATTTTTTTTTTCAATAATAAACCAGTTATTTACATGGACCGTCCCGGTCTACCCTGGATTGAAAAATCCTCCCGGACGGTCCCGGATGACCACGGCAACTTTAAACAGTTTAAAATGGCCGGGGCGGTATCCCGAACAATGACGAACCATCCAGGACCATCCAGGACTGTACCGGATAAGCCTGGACCCAACGCGGATCCAACACGGGTCTGACCCCGGATCGGCCAAATTTCAGTCCGGGACGCTCGGTGTGACTGGGGGTTAAGAGATAATAAATCTTTATGTGACCGTAGCTACATGACATTTACATGATAAACGACTCGAACACGACCATCTATTAAAATGTTTGGTGAGTAAATCTATATACGGAATTTGGATTTCCCCACCCAGTATGTTTGGTGAGTAAATCTATACAGAAGTTGGAATTTCCCACCCAGTATATTTGGTGAGTAAATCTATACAGATGTTGGAATTCCCACCCAGTATGTTTGGTGAGCAAATCTATACAGAAGTTGGAATTCCCCATTAAGTATATGCAAACACGGTAGACCTGCCTAGTGTTTTTGTGCTTTAATTCATCCGATCATTTCCTTTCCTAATCACTCTTTGTCTTATTAAGTTGTCATTCTTGAGATATTATTTTTTCCCTTTTTCAACATTACTCCTCTCGTCAACAAGAATCATCGTACGTTGTCAGGACTTAAGTTTTTTTCTTCATATCATTAACTTTTCATTTTTATAAAAAGTTTTTGCGTGAATCAAGACGTGATTGCTCACCTAATCCTTTCTTTACTCAACTCTAAATTCGAATTTGGGAATACGTTTCTTTCCCGTGGATAAATCGCAATGTATTTACATGGACCGTCCCGGTCTACCCTGGATTGAAAAATCCTCCCGGACGGTCCCGGATGACCACGGCAACTTTAAACAGTTTAAAATGGCCGGGGCGGTATCCCGAACGATGACGGACCATCCAGGACCATCCAGGACTGTACCGGATAAGCCTGGACCCAACGCGGATCCAACACGGGTCTGACCCCGGATCGGCCAAATTTCAGTCCGGGACGCTCGGTGTGACTGGGGTTTAAGAGATAATAAATAAGGACTATATGAAATGCGCTCCTTTATCACAATGCCATTATAAACAAAACTCGTTCTTGTGAAGGTAAAAAGGGTGTACTCTTTATAACCAAATTATGTCTCCATGCACTCAAGTGTATCAATTCAAAGGCACCTTCAAATGGAAATCTCCAATATACAATTGTCTAAACATTGGTATATGGGCCCCTACATTGTGATTACATTAACAGGGATGATTTCAATATTTGTTTCACTTTATACACCATACAAGATATTGCTTAAGAATCATAATTTGCAGATGGGTGTGATCGTCTGAAAAAAAAATTTGCGAGCGAGCGAAGCGAGCGAAGAAATTTTTTAATATTTGTTAGGTCGCAGTGCGAAAAATTACATCTTATAAGAGAAAAAACCCAAACCTGATAGGGTTATAAGCACATTCTCATAACGGAAGACTGAAAAGACCTTTGATAAGTAACATAAGTAAATCATCTATAAATGTGTGCGAGCGTAGCGAGCGAGCTTTGGGGGAATTGTTCTTAGTCACTTGAAATTAGGGGCGCGTTTAATGATGAGAGGAAAAAGGGACACTTACTCACTTAGAGTCATTTACCAGAGATGAAAAGGGAAAATTTATGAGAAGGGGAAAGGGCTCCTTTTTTATGGGGGCACTTATCATTAGGAAAAGGGGCACTAATTAGAAAGGTAAAGGGGCACATGTGAAGATATAAGGTGCGCTTATCTGAGTTAAAATGGGGGTAGTTATTGAAAGGGGGATTAGGGGCACTTCTTACAAAGGAAAAGGGGCACTTGTCAAAGTAAAAGAGGCACCTCTCAGATTTGAATAGGGCAATTATCAGAGGTGAAGGGGGCACTTATCAAAATTGAAAAGGGGCACTTACTAGAGATTAAAAAGGACACTTATGAGAATGGAACATGGACACTTTTTGCAAAGGAAAATGCGAACTTTTCGAAGGAAAGGGACACGTGTCAAAATGAATCAAATTACGAACGGAAAACAGGAAATTTATGTCATGTTGAAATTAATTTTCTTCCCTTAGTCAAAGAATTGTGTTAATGTGAAAGGAATAAACAAAATTGTCACTTGGAGCACGATAGATCTTCAATTCTAGGTTTTGTTATTGGTAAAGGTTTTTATATTTGAACAATTTCGAAAATTACTTTCTGTAGACCTATATATTATACAATGTATATATATATGATGAATGATAATTGTATAAACTATATTACTGTAAAGCGAATAGGGCAAATTTACAAGATCAAAGTAAAACTTGAGAACAAAGATAGAATGCATCACAAAAATAATTTGTATTTTTAACATTTCATTTCATATCTTCAATCATTTAGGCCCGGTAGACTCGTGATGCGATTTACACTAGCATAGACAGAAGTTGATAAGTAAGGGGTTGAACCTTTCCGCAAGGAAGGAGTAAGGGGAAAAGAGGTCTGAAAAATTGGCAGAACGAAATTAACGATGAGTATGAATAGTCTCCAATTATTAGACTATACACGATTTCCTTTAACTACAGCAAGATAAACGATTTAAAATGATAAGCAGTGTAATTCAAATTGAAGTTTTGTTTTAATCCCTTTGTAATTCTTTATTTTTGTAATTTCACAATCAAATGGTACATTGATAAATAATTTCGTTACGATAATGAAATGATAAAGGTTTTGTATTTATACATTTCTGAGAAGACTATGAACATAAAAAGAAAAAGGAGGTTTGCATAATTATTGTATGAACTAGTCGAGATACAAGTTTGAATGATGCCATTATTAACATTCATGTACAGTCAAACCTGCTTTAGTGACCACCTGTCTACGAAGACCACATTTGGTTTCCCTTGAAAATCGTTTCTCATTGGAACATGTACTAAAGGAACCTGTTTACAAAGACCACCTGTCTACAAAGACCCCTTTTTGTGTTTCCCTTGGGCGGTCGCTATAGACAGGTTTGCTTGTACATTATTTTTTTCGTGCAGTTTCATATTCTCATTTTATCATGTTGATAGCATTATACGAGTTGGACCAGTCCAAGGTATTTGGTATTTGATGTCCCATACGTCACCAAGTATTGTAGATTTCTGAACAAAGATTGTCACCAGTTGTGTCTTTCCACTTTATATTTTGGTCCGATTAAAGCTCTTTTATATTGAAGGTCTATCGACTAAATACAATGATCAGATATACTAACATATGAGAAGTGGTATGTGAGGTATGTACAAAATACTTTGACTTGATTGATTCATGTTTTTGTTAGTATCATTTAAAGGCAGCCAGCAGTGGCTGAATTGTGAAAGATATACAGTAAAACATATTCAGCCATTGAAAAATTACATAGTTGCAAACTAGTAAGGCTTGTTCAGAAATGATGCGGTAAACCGCCGCAGTAAAAAAAAAAAAAAGCCCGCCGCGGTTTTTGCTTTTCTTGTAAATGAACGGCAACTGCTCTCAATAAAATTAATGTCCTCCGCATACTCACCTAGCTCTGTGTTTAAGAAACAGAATTGTGAAGCGTATTACACTTTTCGTCATCATGAGAGACAGCGCAAAAAAAAGGCGCGGTTTTGCCTCGTCATAACTGAACAAGGCTTTATGAAGGCATAAGATCAATATTAGAAATAAATTCATATAATTTAACATCTTGTATTATTCTATAGGTGAAATTATTATTCTCATTGAATCTTTTTAAGAGCCGAAATGCGGCTAGAAAAACAAAATTTATTTTAAATTCTAGCTTAGTTGATGTCCGGATACGATATTATGAAGTGAATAAGGAAGATACAAGTAACAACTGAACTTATACATAACTGAACTTAGTTCATAACCACACAGAGGACCTGAGTTTATGTGTCACATCTTTATTGTAATTTAATTTGATTTTCCTGTACATTTCGAAAACAAAGTATGAATGAATAAATATGATAAATATAGTAACCTATTTTGCCTAAGTTATAAATTGACTGAATTTCTCAAATAATGAGAAATATTGATACTATTGATATTAACATTAATATAATTTATGAACTGATTAAGACTTACTGGTCAGCGACCATAGTTTGTCCTCTTCTGTGTAGCACTGTTTCATTTAGCCCCACCACTTGAACTTCATCTTGAGTTTGAGAATGATGAGCGTTAGAGATTGGAATAAAACCACTTGGCTGCAGAGGATGATGTAGTCAACAGCCTGGTCCGACTTATTTAGGCAAGGGATGGGGTAAAGAGTGGTAAGATTGGAGAAGGGTAATTTAATAGAGGATGGGGCAGAGGTGGAATTAGGAACAACCATTGACCGTTAAAAGAGACAGACAGACAGACAGAAAAAAAACACAGAGAGAGACAGAAGCGAGAAAGAAAGAAAGAGAGAGATAGGAAGAAACAGAGAGAGAGCGGAAGAGACACAGAGAGAGAGATGACAAATGTTCAATTTAGGACCGTGGACCCTCCCGTGTTAGGGGCTTGTTCAAGGAAAATGTGTAGGTTTCTTGTACGATTCTGCAATTCGTTTTTATTTACTATAATTATAATAACGCGAAGAGAGGAAATAAAAAAGTAAAAATACCACACACGCACAAAAAAAGAGAAAATCACAGAAGGAAAAGGAATGCAGTAAAAATTAAAATAATTTCCATGACATTTTCCTTGACAATAAACGACTCGAAACACGACTATTTAAATGTTTGGTAAGTAAATAAGAAGTTACAATAACTGTTATAAGCTACTGAAATCGTGACATTTGATTGGCTGAGAGCAAATTTGTCATATAAATTTAGCATTTGTTATTAATGTCATACTCCTCGCTTACTCTCATCAGTGATGGTAGATCACAAGTCCCAGTATTAATGATATCATTCTAGGAATCTTCATATATTAACTGTGATATAAAAGCAGTCTGTGTATTAAACAATGATGCACTTTTGATACGTATAGAGTTGTCAATAAGAGTTTCAGAAATACACAAGGCTGATAAATACGCATGAGAACATGCCTACATAATTATATGTCTTCAAATATTTCTCTCTATTTTGGAAGAGTGTGCTCTGCCTTTCTTGAAAGTACTTTATGTATGCTCCACGGCCGTCTCCACGCTCTTGACCTTCTAATGTATGTGGGGTTACTTGGGGTATAATTGTCTGCATGTAAACAATCACACGCCAGTGATGCAAATAATACAAGATCGCACGGATGTTTTTTTCTTTTTCAAATAAGCTATTGCATGATTTTGTTTATTTACTGCACGATTTATCACAAGATTTATTGTATTTTTATGATCTGTTTCGAAGGTATTAATAAAGCTCATGATCAACTTTGTAATTATTCAAAGATTATCACAGACTAACTATAGATATGTCGTTCTGAAAACAAGCTAATTAAAAGTCTTTTTTAACCAATCAACAACTAACAGTATTTCGTCCATGGGTTTGGGCATGCAGAGACCGTCCCAGTGGGTATTTCATTATTTACTGAATTTAAAGGCAAAATATTGATACCAGTGAATTATTTTCATATTGTTACTCGTTACTTGATAGGTTCTAGTCAATTTGATACATTAAATACCATCATTGCACAAAATTGTATCACCACGTAAGTACCTGCTGAACTTAAAGAATATAATGCATGTTTGTATGAAATGTATAACTTTTAAATCTCTTTAAAACTGTCTTCCATGAAAATGCACAACATTCATGTTCATTTTTCTTTCTACATACATCGGTTACACGCTTTAGCCTTTAGCTTGGTTACTGTCATACTCATATCATGCTTATTCAAACATTTGAATTCAAAGCAGAAAGCAGGTGGAATGGTAAACTACACATTACAACGAAACATAATGCATTCATCAGTTTGTAGTAAGTGTCCCCCAAAACAACTTGGGACGGAGAGTACATACATATTTTACTACACCCTGTTTGCTGTTATGTGAAATTCTTATCTGTTTGATATTCAGCTGAAAATCATAAAATTCTGATACAGTATCATATTTATGATTACGTCAAGAATTAGGACCTGAACCAGAAATGTCCAGAAATATTCAAGGGATACTAAACCTTAGGAAAAGACTTTGATAACAAGAGATGACTCAAATGGGAAAAAAAATGGGTAATCCCATCTGTCAGTGAAATTTCTCTATAGAGTGTTATTTGTGTAGGGTATATGTTGCCCTGAATTCAATTAGCGCCTCGGCTTCTGAAGAGACCAATCTTCAAGAACATCTAGATTTAAGTCATCAGTAAGGTCCTTTCATCTCCAGATAGAGAGCGCTCAAATATTATTGCGTAAGGGCCACGGTCGACCGACATTATACATCTCACCGAGTTCTTTTTTTTCCTTCCTTTTCTCCTTTTCTTTCTTTTCTTTCTTTTCCTTTCTTTTCTTTTCTTTTCTTTTCCTTCCTCTCCTTCCTCTTGTTTTTTGTTCTCTTTCTTTCTTCTCTCTTCTCTTTCCTTTCTTTTCTTTCTTTCCTTTTCCTTTTTTTTCTTTACTTTCCCTTTCCCTCTCATTTTCCCCTCCCCCTTTTCTCATTTTCCCCAACGGCAGCGCAATTTCATCGACAATATCCTGATAGGTGGGGGTCGCACCATACCCCCAGTTAGCGACGCCCCTGCATGTATGTCTACAATGCTTGATAATGATTATAACCATACAAATGGAAAACAGAGAGAAAGTTTTATGTAGAATTTCATGTACTTTTGGAAAAGAAAAGAAAAACTAAAAAAAAGAAATGTCAGACAGAAAGAGAGACAGAGAAGGGGAGAGCAGAGATGAACAGACAGAAAGTGATAGAGATGAGAAGAACAAATAAAACTACGATGACACTATTGGGATATCATGGAGAGATCATATCACCAGTCCAATGAACACATAAAGTCCATCATCGGAGATCAACCGCCACTTGCTACCAGGATTGATAGGTACAAGCTACGATAATTTGGTCACGTTAGCAGAAGTTCAGGAGACAACCTTGAACAAATTATCATTCAAGGTATCTTTGAAGGAACACGTAGCAAAGGAAGACCCAGGCTAAGATTGAGTGACGGTATTAGGGATATCACTGGCCATCCACTCAATACACTCTACCGGATTGCAGGAGACAGAATCCGATGGTAAGCTCTTATCACATGGGTCACAACGACAACGACGACGTCGACAATATTGCAGAGGTATCATTTTTAAATAGAGGTATGTTTTGTGAATTAATTAGAAAATCGTATCTATTATTTTTTTGTTAAATGAAGAAAGAAAAGTCAGTTGTGTCATGTTTATATAGACCGTCGTTCTATTTAAGTGTAGAATATGACTTCTCTGATTTACTCCATTTATTTTGAAATATATTGATAGATCCAGTGGCGGTACAAGGATTTTAAAAGTGTAGGGGGTAAATTGAGGGCGATGAACAATGTTGACGGAAATAAATGATTTCTCTTGCCCTCTAAAACTTGTTCTGGGTTAGGACAAATATCAACCAAAGAAATGACCTCTACTGTTATACATGAATTGGGGATGGGGAGGTAAAGCCTTTTACTATGTAGATAATGCCCCAATCCCATCCCTCTCACCTTGAGCACTTACGTTTCTGTTAGACAGATTTTTAGAAAACTTGAAAAATTAAAACTGATAACATGAATTTTAGATTAATCTACAACAGTGAAGAAGTACCAGATAGTTTAATTATTGTTCATACCATGAACGACCCTCAATCTTAATTTGTTTAACTTGTGTTTCAAGACAGATTCTTAACACTGGTATATCATTACTACTTATAGTTTTGAATTAGAATAATGGATTGTGAGTTTGTCCTTCGTTTTCATTTGTTCGTTGTTTTTTATATCTTTTTGCCCCTTCCTTCCTTCCTGAATTCTGCACCCCATAAGGAAAACATCAAGTTGTAGGCCTAATTATATCCCCAAAGTGTTCCATTTTCTTGATGGTCCTGTCAAAAAGTACTTCATTGGATAAAAGAGTGATTTCACTTAATAGTAAATGTATGTGACAAAGATTATTCATGTAAGTATAAACAAACAACAATACAACAGATTTAAATAAATAAAGCAATAAATGCTTTGTAATACTTATTATAACAACGGTTTAGAACAAAAAAAGTAAACTGAATCAATATTTTTTCTCATCTGAATTTTTATTACATGGACCTCTACGTTGGTATCCTCATGTTTTACACACAGATTAGTAGAAAAGAAGGAATCCACAATTTGTACATTTCTATAAACTTATATTTACATTAACAATATATCCATAATTTTATGTACAGCTAAAGTATATTTGTATATTTTGATTTCCTGATTATTATCACCTTGATTTTATTATTTTACGATAGTAAAATAATAAAATCAAGGTGATAATAAAAAACATTTGGCAAAGAGATGCCTCGGACAGTCATCTCCAATTTGATGGCTCTGCTTCTATACACTGATATAAATGCAATACATTCAATGACTTCACCATAAAACGGAACAACATGTTAGTATCTGGTGTATTTTCAAAACTCTGAAGGTAGTGTGACTCTTTTAATGCTATTAGGCAAGTCCAAGCTATTTTGTACCATAAGTTACCAAGCACGTGTAAGATTTAGTAGTACATCGGATCAATGTATCGAGTTCATAGCCCTACTAGAGCTAAGATCAAGGCCGTTTCATCAAACTTGTCATCAATAAGAAGTTACAATAACTGTTATAAGCTACTGAAATCGTGACATTTGATTGGCTGAGAGCAAATTTGTCATAGAAATTTAGCATTTGTTATTGATAACAATTTTTATAGAAACAGGGCCCAGATCAATTATGAAGGTAAATGGCACCTATATCAAGTTATGTTCACAATCCCACCATACTTGGGATCAGATCAATTATGAGCGAAAATGGCACCTATGATATCAACTTACGGTATGTTCAGAAGTCCACAATACTTGATTAATGCATGGGACACTAAATAGTCAAATATCTTGGGCTAGCCATATTGTTTCCTTCAAAGTTTGACATATAGAGTTCATCATTCTCAATGTCGCACACGTAAGCCTCAACAATTGTCCTCAGATTGTCAAATATATGTACATGTAGATTTCATGAAGGGTTTGATGTTCACTAATAATCTTCATGTGCTGATTAACCATTATACACAATAAATAGAAACATAAAATGTCATACACCCTCTCTTACTCTCATCAGTGATGGTTGATCACAAGTCCCAGTATTAATGATATCATTCTAGGAATCTTCATATATTAACTGTGATATAAAAGCAGTCTGTCTAACAATCATGCACTTTTGATACGTATAATTTGTTTGCAAAGAGTTGTTAATAAAAGTTTCAGAAATACACAAGGCTGATAAATACGCATGAGAACATGCCTACATAATTTATGTGTCTTCAAATATTTCTCTCTATTTTGGAAGAGTGCTCTGCCTTTCTTGAAAGTACTTCATGTCCGAGTATTGTAAAGATATGAAACAACATCAACAAATGTGAGAAAGTAATAAGTTTACAAATTATGTAATCAGAAAGGTATATTTCCTACTTGATACAGATATGATAGCCCAAAGACATATTCATTGCTGTACTGAATATAAAAAAAAGGTACTGCTTTGTTTCTTCTTGATCATACAGAGCTAGTTTTGTCAAATCTACATAATATTGTCCTGGAAGTACAATGACATAAACTAGTTTTTTCATAATGCTTATGCCAATAGTTAACCAAGGTATACATTTAAATGCTTTTGTCTTCAAATGTTGCATTGTGTACACTGCTCCATTTCAATGATATTTTCACGCCTTCAAAAACAGATCAGTTTATAATAAGAAGAGCATCCGTTAGATGTCACTTCTGCCAATCCCTTCCATCCTATCAAGACCCTTCCCTTTTCATATCATTGTTTTCAAGATATGAGCTAAGAAGTTTGGCATCCATACTATACTTTCTAATGATAGAGTCGGCTATGTTCTGTAGTTTGGGTGTAATACATATTGGTAAATTTGTGTCTCAGTCTTAAAACAGATACTCTATTTGTGCAGTTAGACTTCAGGAAATCGCCAGAAGAACAACAAATGTGTGGCAGTGTCCAAGAGATGAACAATTTTCAACAATGCATTGCAATCAAGCAATTGCTACACAATGCAGATCATTATCATGTCCATGTTCTGTATCACAATTAGTCACAGTACATGTAAAAATAAATGTACCTGTAGCTACATTACTTGGTCCTGAATAACAGTGGAAATTAAATTTTGTCAAGGTGATAGATACTCGATTCAAAAGAAAATACCCTACAACACTGAACATCAGCCAAGAAATAATCCCAACATTTTTCATTAAGAGTGTTGCTCTATAATTGTTTGCTAGAAAGTCCTCAGTAGGAGTAGTGGTTAGTGCTGTCCCAATGTGGTACATGTGGGGCCCTCAGTCCCATCTCCCCATTAGGTATCTTCGGCATGGGGAGGTTCTTGCCGGTGAACTGAGGCAGGTTGCTATAGTTGTGCATGTCCCTGATGCCAGGATAAACTGAATTAGTAGAAGAAAAATTGAAGGAACAAAATGATTAAATGTGTGGCAGCAGAGATATCAATGGATGCAAATAGTTTGCATACACATGTGTACTGTAGATCCCATTCAGTCATGAGGCATAAAGCTGGGTATATATTATTATACATGCAGTCAGCAATCATCAAGTTGGTTAGTCAGAGCTTCATACTAACACGGGTCCAGCCTTAATTATTTTAATCCAAACACCTCTAGTTACACATTCTGGAGTGCGGGCCGTTACAATTTCAATCCATACCCCTTATGAAAAGAAATACAATCATATCTGGGCATTGAACTTCACTACATCATTCATAAGTCATAATTCCTGACATTAACCTCAAGCAATTCAATATCATAGAATTGTGTTGATTGTTCAAGCTTATGTATCAGTGTGACCAACCTTTACATCATAATCATCAGGACATGCTTTCTAGTCAACATCTTATTCAGTTTAAAATTCACAACATGACATTGGGAGAGAGCCAAACAGTACTGTATAGAATATGTCCTTACCTAATGGTGGTTGTGTCCTTTCAAAGGGTAGGTTAGGTTTCTGTTCTCGTTTGGGCCAGTTTGGATCATGCTCAGGGTAGATGTTGGTCATATCTTGGATATGTTCAAAGACACCTGGTTTGCTGGTCTCTGGATGATGAGGCAATCCTGAAGACCACGTTCCAGTCTATAAGAGAACAAATTATCACGATGAAGCAAAATGTAAGGGTTATATGGTTGAAAGAATTTGTAAGCATACCTTATCAG
Source organism: Mesocentrotus franciscanus (assembly GCA_037976565.1). Taxonomy (NCBI): domain Eukaryota; kingdom Metazoa; phylum Echinodermata; class Echinoidea; order Camarodonta; family Strongylocentrotidae; genus Mesocentrotus; species Mesocentrotus franciscanus. The sequence continues at coordinate 39,400,646 of CP137668.1, read as the reverse complement.
GCTAAATACATTTATGGGTGTTATCAAAAGAAAAAGAATAACATACAATGCGATCCTATAGAAGCGTGTCAACAAGTATCCTCTTTTATTCTGAAGATAAATACCAGAAATAGAAAATTTGTAATACAGATGTTGCAAAAACAGTGATTTTAGTAAAGGTCCTCTGTAATATTTTTAATGAAAGGGTTTCTCAGTAAAAGCCATGAAAGGCCTTATGTAGACATTTCAACAGAAATGTAGAAAGACAAATAGAGACAGAGAGGGTAAAATAAATAATTGTATTACTGAATAAAAAATAAGAAAATTGCACTAATATCATTACAATCCATCATTACATTTAGTAAGTATACACAAAGACAACTTAGAGGAACTTACCATGGGTTGTGAGCTGGTTCCAGGGTAAGAATCAGAAGTAGCAATCTTAGCATTATTTAAATCCTTCATGAATGTTCCTGATCCTTTGGGTTCTAAGCTGATTTCGGCTGGTGGGCTGTACGTGGGGACGGAAAGAAATTAAATATTGATGTACGTCTATAATGCTTGATAATGACTGTAACCATACAAATGGAAAACAGAGAGAAAGTTTCATGTAAAATTACTTGTACTTTTGGAGAAAAAAGGGAAAATGGCAGAGAGACAGAGAGGGGGAGGGCAGAGATGGATAGACAGACAGAAAATGATAGAGATGAGAAGAATAAATAAAACTATGACAATATTGATCAATACACATTTATCATCACACAGTTGAATGGTAAACTCTGTTTCTATCCCATCAAGTTGTATAAAGAGAATAGAATCTGGTAAGTTGTATTTTGTCCTTAACCCTTGAGATTTTGAATGGGGCCCAAAGGCACTAGCAAGAAGCCTTCATATGCTTGCTTCAACAACTTGTTACTTGCAAGTCGTTATTTCATTTTGAGTGTACTTAAACTTACAATATATCTCTTTGCTGAAGGAGTCTTTAAAGCTGATACAGTGAATACAGTATACCAGCATGGAACCCACAATATACAGAGCAAAATATTTGGAGTAATGTAACTTACGTTTGTGTTAATCCTCCAGCTGTCATCTCGGTAGGTCCTTGTGTAATGGTGTGCATTCTCTGTCCTACCCCAGCATCAATTCCTGTAGTGTCTGTTCTGTACAAGGTCTGCTGATGGTATGTCTCAAGTTCCTAATCAAAGAGCAATTGGATACATCATCCAAATTATGTTATCTGTTCTTCACATAAACATTGGTGTGAAGATCATTTTAAAAGAAATATGTAAATGCATTAAAAACCAGTACATGTATGCCTATTTGTTTTTGTTAGCTTTCTGGACTTTAAACAGACAATATATATTTCATTTACTACTTCACTAGTGTGAGGTCTTGAAATGATAAACATGCTAATTTCAAAATAGAGCCATGCTTAGAACAACTATAACAGCAAAACAAACACTAACAACAGAAAATCCATCACCCTTTCATAAACCTATTTACAGTGTACATGTACACATTTTCATTCATTCATGGGTTTACATGCAGCTCCCAATGTATAAAATGTACATAATTATACTGACGATGTGACTAACAAGTTCAAGTTTCTGAAAGTCACTTTCCATTTCCGAACAAGACAGACTGAAGTACATGTGTATATCCTGCTCTCTGATGGTCTAAGCATTTTCAGACAAACAAATCTTTTCTTTTATTTGAATTTAAAAAACCCCTCAATTGTTTAACTTTTCATAGAACAATCAATTTGATATTCAAAGTACTCATGATAATCAAAAGTTCCTCTTGTTATCCATATATTAAAATGTCCACATACTCTTAAAGGGGAAGTCCACCATGATATCAAGTTGGTTTTAATAGAAGCAGAAAA